>JAOTRH010478560.1:0-25765 GCA_034768845.1 Heliamphora exappendiculata
TCTCTCTCTCTCTCTCTCTCTCTCTCTCTCTCTCTCTCTCTCTCTCTCTCTCTCTCTCTCTCTCTCTCTCTCATACAAAACACCATGCTACCTACACCTCTATTTATAGATCCAACTTATAATAGAAATAAACATTTATTGCTTTACGTTTTTTTTATAGTGATTTCTCATAAATTTTCAGTTACAAAGATTTATTTGTTGATTCCTCATAAATTTTCAATTATAATTTTAAATAGACCGTAGTTAGTAGCCTATTCATAGGTTGTCCATTACAAAAATAATTACACTATTATTAACCTATTTAATTATAAAATAAATATTATTTTCATTACAAAAATAATTATGCTATTATTAACCTATTTAATTATAAAATAAATATTATTTTCATTGTTAAAATAATTACACAATTATTAATCTATTTAATTCTTAAATTCTTAAATTATTGGTTATTTTAATTTATTATTTCTCTATTTAATTATTATTTAAAAATTATATATATATATATATAAGACAATTAAAACAATTAAGACAATTAAGATTATCTATAATTTCAATGTGTATATATTTTTACAATTAAGACTATTAATTTATTGTTATTTTATTTTATTTTCAAAATAATTCTGAAATTAGAGATGCTACAAGTCGGAGGTATAGACTTGATGCACGAGATGGTTAATGCCATGCAGAAGCTGGCCGACGTAGGTAGAGGTGGAGTTAGAACTCTTGAAGCTAGGGCAATGTTTGTTATGAGAGAATTCCAATGCCTAGATCCTCCAACGTTCAGTAGGGACCCAGATCCTAAGGTAGCTATGGAGTGGCTAGAGCTTGTCACGAGGGTTTTTGATACCTTGAAAATTGCTATTGAGGCCCTGTGGGTGTCTTCTGCTACTTTCCAACTATGTGACAACGCACATGAGTGGTGGAAGTTTACCTAAATGATAGTTGAGGGTACTTGGGCTGAATTCACAAAAGTATTTCATGAGAAGTACTTCCCTAAATCCTCGAAAGATGTATATATGGAGGAGTTCCTTTCCCTCACCTAGCGTGGCATGTTAGTTGTTCAATATGAGGTGAAGTTTATGAATTTGTCTCGCTTTGCGCAGGAAGTGGTGGTCACGGATAATCAACAAGCTAAGAGGTTTGAACGTGGGCTTAGACCCGCCATTAGAGATAGGGTAACGGCCCTGAGAATATGTATTTTCATAGAGTTGGTTGAATCAGTAATTATAGTTGAGAACATTCTTACGGAGACCCGTAAGGCTAGATAGGTGAATCCCCAACAGGAAGGGGTCGATGTACAGTTAGAAGAATGCCAGTCCAAGCGTTAGAAGCAATTTGGTTCTGGTTCCTTTTCTATGGGGTCCTGCCAACAGTAGCATTCGACTCCTACACCTTCTGTGGTGTCATTGGGGTGATTAGATCACTGAGAGATCATATGTTACTTCTGCAAACAATCAGGTCACCGTATTAGTGATTTCCTATAGAAAGGGCAAGCCTAGAGTCAGTCTCAGTCTTAGTCCCAGTCTCTGCCTTAGGGGAGAGGACCGCCAACGTGTTTTTAGTGTGGTCAAATGGGACATATTTGTCGTAATTACACCCAAAGAGGGAATACTTAGAGCATGTCTGGTTCACAGCTGGTCTAGTCTATTCAGGGGCGTTAGGGCTTTAAGCAACCATCGGCAGTACAGATGTCTAAGGTTGCGAAGGGGACTACTTTGGTCCAATCAGCGAAACAACCCGGAGTGAAGGGATATGGTGGATAGAACCAGGGGACGTTGGGGCGAGTTTATGCTATTTTTTAGTTGAGTTCTTCTAAGGCATCGGTTGTGCCAGATGTCACTGCTAGCACATCTATGATATAAGGAACCTTTTTAGTGAACAATTTATGGGCCAGTATTCTTATCGACACAGGAATATCGTATTAGATCATTTCAACTCCATTTGTGTTTGCATTAGGCCTAGAAGTAGATGTGTTGGGAAGTGTTTTGTACATAGAGACCCCGGTTGGTGGGAGTGCCATGTTTTGAAAGATTTGTAGATCTTTTGAGGTGGAGATCACCAGACATCATCTAGTGTTCGACTTTATCGTGCTTGATATGACCATCTTTGACGTTATCCTAGAAATGGATTAGTTAATCACCTTTCATGCGTATATTGATTGGAATCGATATTAAGTGTCTGTTTGTACACCTGAGGGTGATTTTTTTATTTTGTGGGTGATCGGGATAGCCGTTCAACACCTAAACTTCACCGTATCTGAAGTCGTGAGAGTCTCAGCTCTCTTCTCTCTACCCTCTTGTTGAGTGAGATTTATTCTACCCGAGGAGAACTCCTTTCTATGGTGTGTGAGTTTTTTAATGTTTTTTCCAACGATTTGTTTGAACATCCATTGCAATGAGAGATTGAATTCTCTATCGATCTTATTCCGAGGACAGCGCCTATTTTGATGTCGTCCTATCATTTTGTATTGGCTGAGTTATAGGAGTTGAAGGTGCAGCTTCAGGAGTTATTAGATAAGGGCTTTGTATGCCCAAGTACGTCACCGTGGGGAGCTCCAGCCTTGTTTACCAACAAGAATGATGAATCCTTACGATTGTGTATTGATTACCGAAATTTAAACTAAGTGACAATGAAGAACAAGTATCCAATGTCGCGAATAGATGATTTATTTGATCAAATGAAGGGTTTAAGTTGTTTTTCCAAAATCGAGTTGAGGTCGGGTTACCACCAACTGAGGATAAAGGGAGAAGACATCATGAAGACTACTTTTTGCACACATTATGGACACTACAAATTTCTAGTCATGCCATTCAATTTTACAAATGCTCTAGCGACTTTCATGGATTTAATGAATCGCATCTTCCATCTGTATCTTGACAAGTTTGTGATTGTATTCGTGGATGACAATTTGATATATTCGCCATCAAAGAAGGCATATGAGGAACACTTACAGATTGCATTGCAACTCTTGCAAGAACATTGACTTTATCGAAATATGAGAAATGTGAGTTTTGGTTGCCCAAAGTGAATTTCCTTGGGCATGTGGTTTCTAGAGACGGAGTAGCAGTGGATTCTTTGAAGATAGATGCCGTGATGATTTGGGAATGACCTAAAAGTGTTTTTGCAATCAGAAGCTTTATGGGTTTAGCGGGGTATTACCAAAGATTTGTGGAGGATTTTTCTCCACTTGTCGCACCAATGACACGCTTTACATGCAAAGAGATTAAGTTTGTGTGGAATAAAGCTTGTGAGCTTGCTTTCCAAGAATTGAAGAAAAGGTTTACTAGCACTCCTGTTTTGATATTACCAAAGCGAGGATTAGACTATACGGTGTATTGTGACTCATCCAACGACGGCTTAGGTTGCGTTTTGATGCAACTTGGTAGAGTAGCCGCCTACGATTCTCGCCAATTGAAGACTATGAGAAGAATTAGCTGGCGCATAAGAAGAATTAGCCGATGCATGACTTGGAGCTTGTGGCTGTGATTTTTACCTTGAAGGCATGGAGGCATTATCTTTATGGCGAGCATTTTGAGGTATTTTTGGACCATAAAAGTTTAAAATACTTATTTTCTCAAAAAGATTTAAAGTTGCAGTAGCGGAGATAGATGGAGTATATGGAGGATTACGATTTACACTTATAATATCCTCCGGGAAGGTCAATGTGATGGTCGATGCGCTTATTCAAAAATCTCTTAGTTCTTTGATCTGTGTAGTCATACGAGAGTGGAATATGTTAGAGAAGTTGGAGAATTTGATTTGCATCTCAGTGAGATCAAAGAGTGTGCTACATTGTTTACGATTGCTTTGCGACCTACCCTTCTTAGTCATGTTATCAATGCCCAGCTACAGGATAGTGAGGCTCAAATGTTATGTGATCGTGTTTTGAATGGTGAGATACCAAGGGGTGGACTTGACATCCCAACCAGAGTTTAAGATTTTTCAGGTGATTTCTTGTACCAGAGTTATACCGTGAAGATGTACTACATGATTTCAACACTCTCGCCTTATAGTGCATCCAAGGGGTACAAAGATGTGCCATCACCTATATCGTCAGTTTTAGTGGAAGGGTACGAAGAAAGATGTGGCTCTTTTTGTTTCACAATGCTTTACTTGTCAGTAAGTAAAGGTCGAACACCAAAATCGAGCAGAATTGTTGCAACCACTACCAGTGTCAAAATGGAAATAAGAGAATGTTACGATGGACTTTGTTTCAGGACTTCTGAAATTGTCAACGGGGCATGATGCTATTTGGGTTTAGTGGATAGATTGACTAAATTTGTGCACTTCCTCCCTATCCGAATAACCAATTCTGTGGATAAGTTCTATTAGCCCAAGGGCATTTAATAAGATTTTGATGATTTTATTAAATTATATTTTCTAATTAAAAGCTTAAAATGATATTAAATTAATTATTTTTCAAAAAGGTTGAATTGACACTACACGCTAATATGTCAACACCTTGTGCCATTTGTGCTGACACTTAATGATGCATGTGTTGACACTTAGTTTTCTAGAACATAACTTTTGTATTGACACCAATTAGCTTTTGGGTTGACACTTACCGGCAAAGCACACTTGACAAACTCGAGTATGTCGGCACTATTAAGGTTTAGGGCTGACACATCTAACGCTTTGCTTGGGACATTTCAAGAGAATTTGTTGTGTCAACACTAATGATCAATTATGTCAACACCTCCAGTATTAAATTAGGATCCAAGTTGAGTCAACACCTACTACAACCTATGTCGACACTAAGTCAAGGCCCAAACAGCAAGTTAAGTCAACACCAACATACGCATGAATTGACACTTTAGCACATTGATGGAAATCAACTTGTGTTGACACCAATGCACACATGAGTCGACACCATGTGATCCTCCAGACCTCCTGATTTATGTGTCGACACCAAAGATGTAATGAGTCGACACCTAGACACCATCCAGGCAACTCAAGGTGTGTCGACACTAAAGATGTAATGAATCTACACTAAGACATCAAGTGATCCCCCAGGCTCTGACCCATATGTGTCGACACCAACGAGCAGATGAGTCGACACCAAAGGCATCCTTCGAAAAATTAGAAGTTTGAGTTTACACCCAAAAAAAGAGGGTCGACGCCGAAATTCCAATAGCCAAAGTTATTTGGCTGAGTTGATACCAAAGCAGGCAAATGTTGACACCAATTTTCTAGTAACCAAAGTCGGTTGGCTAAGTCGACACTAAATATGAAAACCGTCGACACTGAAATTCTAATAGATAAAATCTCTCAACTTGGTCGACAACAACAAAGTCATGAGCCGACCCCAAAACAGACATCGACACCAACTCTGATATGAGTCCACACCAAGCTTCAAGCTGGAAAATTGAAGAAATGAAAGGGTCGACACCAAATTTACCATGAATCGACACCAAGGTATTGGTGATGAAAGTCTAAAAGTTTAGATGACACCTTATGAAGAATGAGTTGACACTTTTATTCGAGAACCAAGGCCAAGACCAACTTGTGTCGACACCAAGAAGCTTTGAGTTGACACCTACGACGAATTTTAAAAATGGTGTTGGTTCAAACGGTAACTTTTTTAGAGCATTAATTGCCTCCACTAACCACCAACGGCTATTTACCTCAGTGGGCTATAAAAGGAGCAAATTTTAGAGCTTTAAAATACTTGATTACTATTCTATTGAATGCATTGAAAGCCATAAATCCTCTCTTGATCATTAAAGGCTCATTTACTCATTCAGCCTTAATTTTCTCAATCTCTTACCCATTTATAATCAAATCATTGTAAGAAGTGATTGTGAGTGAATCTCTCATTCTATTTCATATCTTGTAAAGGGTGAGTCACCCTTGTAATTCCTTAAGAGAGTTTGCTGAACTTCTTAAAGAAGAGCTGGAGAGTGTTTAGAAAAATATGGTTGTTAGGGAAACATCTTCAAAGCTGTAAAGATTTTTGAATGCGTTTATAAAACATCTGTTCATAGTGCAAATTCTTAAGGAGAGTCTTGAAGAGTGGATGTAGACTTAAAAAAAATAGAACCACTATAAAATCTTAGTGCCTAGTTCATATTTCTCTCCCTTACCTATATAATTTCATTGCTGCACTTTTACTCTTGCAAATTGCCATATTTATTTTGTGAAATTAAAAAGGTTTTTCAAAATGCTTTTAAAATAGTTATTATTATTTTAAAACCTAATTCACCCCCCCCCCCCCCCCCTAGCCCCTTGGGTTTCCTTAGACTAATAAGCTCAGCAAACTGTATGTTAGTAAGATTGTGCGGCTTCATGGAGTCCTAGTATCCATTATTTATTACCGTGATTCTCGATTCACTTCATGTTTTTTGCAGAGTTTATAGTTAGCCTTGAGGATGAATTTTCTCCTTAGCATTTCTTTTCATCCCAAGTCCGATGGTCAATCTGAGCGTACGATTCAGATCTTGGAAGACATGTTATGGGCATGTGTGTAAGACTTTCATGGTATGTGGAAGGACCATCTGCCCTTAGCGGAGTTTGCTTATAATAATAATTATCAGTCGAATATCGAGATGGCACCTTTCGAGGCTTTATATGGTCGACTTTGTAGGTCACCGATTTGCTGAACTGATGTGGGGGAGGCAACCATTTTCGGTCCATACCTAGTACAAAAAATTACATAAAAGATTGCCGTCATTCACCAATGTTTAGTAACCACACAAAGTTGTCAAAACAATTATGCCGAAAGAGAAGGAGACCTTTAGTGTTTGACGTAGGAGAATATGTGTTCTTGAAGGTCTCGCCACGTGAGGGTTTGATGAGATTTGGTCAAAGTGAAAAGTTATCGCCGCGAATCATTGGACCATTTGAGATCCTTAAGAGGATTGGAGAGGTGGCTTATCATCTCGTCTTGCCTCCACAGTTATCATCTATGCATAATGTTTTTCATGTCTTGATGTTGAGAAAATATGAACTAAATCCATCAAATATGCTAGATTGGGCCAAATTGAGAGTAGAGGGTGACATCTCCTATGAGGAGCGACCTATGAAGATTTTGAATACTAAAGAGCAGAAGTTACGGGAAAGGACGCTTTCCTATGTTAAAGTATTATGGCTTCACCATGGCGTCGAGAAGGCCACGTGAAAATGTGAATCAGAAGTCCATTCCAAGTACCCAGAGTTGTTTGTAACTTGACGTATATCGAATTTTAGGGACGAAATTCCTTAGGGGGGAAGGTTGTAAGACTTAGTTCATTTTTGAATTTTTGTAATTAATTATATATTTACATTATAGTTTGCCTGTTTGGTATTATTTTTTAGCTTGTGTCCTTGTTATATATGTGGCCAATGGGCCCAGTAGCTTTTTAATAAGCTTTGTTAAACTTGCTTGTGTATGCTGAACCTCGAGAAATTTAATTCAGGGATAATTTTATATTTCGATAATTTTTGAAAATAAAAATTTTAAATTAATATTAAGTTAGCAATATTAAATTCGGGTTCATTTGAATATTCATATGCGAATTGAATACATTGTGGAATAATAGGGGCATTTTAGACAATTTGGGAGTTAGTGACTTTAGTTTTTGAACCAAAGCTTCTTTGAAAAGCCAAAAGCCTTCCCTCTAGCAATGTGAAATTGTTGATTTATTAGATTGTGGTGTAGTTAACTTGTATGGCTACATTGGCCTATGTGGCCTTCCTCACCTAAGTGGTGTCAGTTGCCTGTGTGGTATTTACTCAAAAATGATAATTTGGGCCTGAGTGGTAACACGCGACTCATAAAGTATGTGAGATATGAATTCAGGAACTTATTGAGGATCGATAAAATAAGAGAATTTACGCTATTTATTCAAAGGCCATGAGAGCTTTGAGTATATGAGAAACTTATTTTGGATATACATATGTGTTACGGTATCTTTGGACCTTGTCATGTACATATGCATTTATTCATGTTTAGCCATTTTATGTTGAGCATTGGCTCACTGTATTTGTATAAACCCACTTCAGGTGTTGGAGATAGCCCTATGACATGAAGAATAGGAGGGAAGACTTTGATGATATTTTGTTTAATCTATGAAAGATGTTTTGTTTTGATATTTTGAAGTTCATGTGTTGTAATTATTACATAAGGGGTATTTTGAAGTTCCTTAGACCCCTCGAGCGGTATGTCTACTGGGGTATTTTTTTTGAAGTTCGCATGTTTTGCTCCTATTGTCAAACTGGTTTACTCTTTCTCTTTTTAACCTTTTTAATTCATTCTTATGTCCTAACTGAAACCTGAAAAGCCTTCTTTTCAAATGTTTTCATCTTTTAAAAAGAGTTCTTTTGGTTCTAAATGAGTTATTAGTTATGGAACAGCATTTTGGCATGTTTCGCCTTGTCACGGGTTTTGCAGCGTGACATTCAGTGCTATGAATGCAAAGGAAATGGACATATGGTTAAAGAATGTCCAAACTTTCTTAAAAGATAGCAAAAAAGATTCACGGTTGCTTAAGATGGCCAGAGTGAACCCGATATGAGTGATGAGAAGGAGCCTGATTATGGAGATGGCAAGTCTAATTATGGAAATATTGTCAATGACTCTGGTGAAGATGAGGGGAAAGTTATTAGTGACACAGATGAAAGTGAAGCTCTGCAATAAGCTTATGACAAGCTTTATAATGAGACCTATTTGTTGACCAAACACAATGTAAAACTAGTTAATAAATTCAAACTGTGTGAAAAAAAAAGTGTCAAGCAAGAGCTAACTAAAGCTCAAGCCTTGGAAGGGAAGTTAAAGTCTGATAGGGAGACCTTGTGTTAAAAGCTTCCCTAGTGTGAAAACGAAAGAAATGACTTGTCAGATTTGAGTCAGACCAGAAAGACCAGGATAGATGCCCTTGAAAATGAGTTGTGTGCTTGTGTTAATTCAAAAAAAAGCTTGAATTGAAATTAGTTAGATTTGAAAATGACGTGTTGAATGCTAAAGCTACTTTCAAGAAGTTAAATGCAGATTCACAAGTGTTGGAAGAAATGCTTGAAAAGCAAAAATAGGTGACGAACAGGACCGAACTTGGATTCACTAAAGTATCGTCAAGTAACTCAATGAAAGGGAAGAAAAAGGTCCACTTGTTGACTCAAAAGACTGGTGCACCTAACTTTGTGAGAACTGAAAAAGGTAAAATGATATGGGCAAAAAGATCAAATGCGAGCCCCTCGGCAATGATGTATGCAAAAGGAAGGAATCTGAATGGAAAAACCACCATTCCACACGGTGAAGTAAGGCAATCTAGTTTTCTTCCCATCTATCATCAGTGTGGTATTCCCAGTTATACATGTTCAAATTGCATGAAATTAGGAATGAGGTATGCTTATAAGGTTTTTGTTCCTATTTGTGACCACTGTGGAATAAAGGAACTCATCTGACCTCACTGTACTAGACTGCTTGACCAAGATAGATTGAGGTTTGACTTGCCACATCGACCTAGAAAAGATTGGACTTCAATCCTAGAAGCTATGCCTTTGAAAATCAAGAAAATTTGGGTTAAGAAAAGTGGTATAGACTACTTTCTTGCAAGTGGAAATCTTAGTTTTTGTTAGCATTGTTTGTTTGAGTCATGTCGTCTTTGATTTTTTTTTTCCTACATTTTTTTGTGTGATTCTTTTGAAGTCTTAATTTAAATTAATAAAAAAGAGTGGGGGAACTTTATTATAGTGCGAGTACCAATTCTATGTACGTGATTATCTTCGTGTCAAATCACATTTGTTTCATCTTTGAGATTAAAGTATACCTATTGATTTCTACTTAACCTGTGTTCATATTATTTTGGAACATCCTCATAGATGAGTCTATTTTATATACCTTTGAATGGTATTAAGATGCAACGATCCTTCAAAATTGGGTTCAAATCTTTTTATGGGTCTTTCTTACTTTCAGTTTTTCAAAGTTTTCTCAAAATAACCTCATAGTGGCGACCAACAAGAACCTAAGATTTAAACTCCCTCCTACTTTTATTTCTGTATATTTAGCTTGAAGAAATTGTTACCTTTATGAACATTATTTTTTCGTTCGCATTAGTGTGAAAACTGTCGATGAAAGTAAGAACAAAGAAAAGAAAAAGTTTGCAGCATTTAGTCAAGGGAGAGTTATTCCGTGAAGGGATCTAGGAATAAGTTAGTTTGACTTTGTGAATTTCTTGAATTCTGATATGTAAACGTGACTCACCAATATTAATCCCATACTAAATTTGATCTTGGAGTCTGGAAAACGTTTTAAGTCGCACACACACTATTTTTTTTATAGAATCTCCTCTGATTATATTCCTCCGTATATGAATATAGGATATCTTGGGCACCTTTGTGTGTTTTGGACTCTTTGACTGGACTCTTTGGTTTCAAATGTGTAAAGATGGGCATAGATCTTGTACTTTCTTTCTAATTTTGTTCCCTACACACAAAAAAATTACTTTAGTTAGTTTTGTTAGTTGTGTTTGTCAATTCGTGACAAAAACTAGGAGATAGATATATGGTTGAGGGGGAGAGACATCGTGCTTGGGGTTGAGCTTTAAATGCATGCTTAATTAAAAATTCTCGCGTTTTGATGAATCTTACATATCTTTCAAGTGGCTTATGTTGAATCTTTGAGGTTTTATCACAGAATTGTCAAATGCGAAGACTGTTAGGATATTTGTGAGACTCGATTCCCTTTAATTTTGCAATGTATTTATGTGACGTGTTGACTATCATTTTAATCGTAATTGAAAAGCATGTTTCTTTGTGTTTTATGCATATGTTGATCTAGATATGCATGTGGGTTTCAATCCTGGTCCTTCTTGGGCGTTGTAACAAAGTTGTTGCTTTTAGAGCTGGACCTTGATCAGTCCTCAGATCGCTCGAGCGGTCTATCTGCGTGAGTGGTTTATAAGACAGCTCAATGCATGGGTTTTTTAACCAAGCTTGTTGAATAAGCTTTCCTTTTTCATCTCTCTTTAGAAAGACCTAGTTTTCTGCCTTCTCTCTAGCTTTTGGCTTGGTTTGGGCTCGGATCTTGACATTTAGATAGCGGATCCTTGATGTCCTCACCGTGGGCTTTGCGTTCATCCGAACGGATTCTCATTTTAGCTACTTTGGTTTCTCTCTGGAGTGCAAAGTATCGAGTTTTTTAACTCACCGATGTAGGATTCTAGACTATCGTCCTTTAAAGGGATAATACATGCGTTTATATGTATTTCTACCGTTTAAAAATGCATTTACTATTGAACTTTGTGTTTAAATCATATTTGTTGGATGAAAGAGCATGTTATATGATCTTGTGGTTTATTACAAAGTAGGTAAACTTGGGTGTGTCAGAAGTTTTCAAAAAATGAGTTTTCAAAACCTGAAGAGTTATGACAATGTTTACAAAAACCTAGTTTAGAGGTTTGGAGCTAGCCATTTGGGTTGAGGCTTTTTTCAAATAATTTGATTGAGATGTTGGTTAATCTTGACGGCTATATGGATGGTATAATGGTGTGCGTTTAGATATTTGGTACATAGCTATGTGCGTGCCTATATCTGTTAAGTCATGTCGAGCATCATTGTGAAGAATTGCTTATTATGGCAAGTCGTTGTCCTACGGTGAAAGACCGTGAAGAATTGTGTATTATGGCAAGTAGTTGTCCTGCGATGAAAGACCGCAAAGAATTGAATAATTGAGTTAGTACTATTTTACGGTAAAAGATAGTAAAAGAGTACGAGATGCATATGAATATGGGTGTTTATGCGTATTATACTGTTGGATGTCATGGAATCATATGAAAACTTGTACCAAACATTCATGCTATTTGAACTCCTTTTTGCAGGACTTTGGCATTGCTCGATTTTGATCTTTTGAGGTATTTAAGTCTCTTTTGACACTAAGATTGGATCTAATTGCCTACTGATTTTTTATTTGGTATTTACACAATGAAATAAGAGAAATTTATATAATAAGGGAGCTCAATTTTTGTAAACTGTCATACGTGTCATTTTTATGAACAATTGTATTTTAACTCAAATGTATAGTCAATACTAATTTTTACAAAAATATATTCTCTCTCTTTCTACTACATTTGAACGAGCGATTAAAATATATTTTAATTTAAATTTTCAAAATCAAGATTGATTTGACAGATAACCACATCAATTCCCAAAGAAATGAAACTTACTTCCAATATATAAAGATTACTTTAAACTCCCACATAATTGATTGAAAATTTATCAAATAAAAAAACAATTTTTTATTTATAATTCTTTTTCTGTGTTCAAAATCTTATTTATTTGTAAAGTAGAATGTAATTAACTCAATTTGATATCATTTGTAGTTAAACTTTAATTTTCATTTGTTTTTATATTATCAAAATTATATAGTTTATTGAAATTATTTAAGTGAATAATAGAAAAGTGGCGTAAAATTATATTAGAGATTGCATTAAGTTAGAAAATGCTTTTAGACCTGAGTAATTTGCTAATACTTATATGGGCCACGCAGATACAAGACACGTGCCCAATATTTTTTGAATTTAGTGAAGTGTGCTACATTGATCAAGTAGTAATATATATATATATATATATGATAATAATTATATGTAGTAATACTGTAAATAAAATGTAAGAATGATAATTGTAATACTAGTAAAGAGAGAATGATTCATATGAAGGTGAGAATACACTTGCATTCAAGTGCATAGGTAGAATCTCATTTAATAAGGAGCCTTGGTGCAGGTAAAGGAAGTTCCATTCCTGTGCTACCTTGGGACTGCAACCCTGGATGGCTCCTGCACAAAAATTTGATGCAATATTAATGGATTTTTATTTCCCTACATTTAATACATCCAACAACATCCTGGCTATTGTTTAATTATTCAGTGATTTTGAAGTGTTGCGTGTCCAAATGATTCAATTGAACGAGGAACTGGTCCATGGATCATGTTATTAATATGTTACTCTCGTTCAGTAACGTAAGAAAAAACACTTCGGTGCGGAATAATGTTTAGATACTTTTTTTATTTAAGATGGGTGAAGAACACTTCAATTATTTGAGTAACGGGCTTTTATTTATGAAAATACTAGTTCAGTGAAGAACACTTCAATTATTTGAATTCTGTTTTTAGCAAAAGTTGAGCGAGAATGCAATGATAATATCACAAAAACACATATACCTATCCTTATCATCAGCTTCAACAAAGATCTACAATTATACACAACTATATATATAGCCGCATATATATATATATATATATATATAGAGAGAGAGAGAGAGAGAGAGAGAAAATGAGATAAAAAAAACTAACTCATATTAGACGAAATCTTTTTCTTCTACCACCGTCAGAATCAGAGTTTTAGAGAGAGAGAGAGAGAGAAATCTAGGTGTTTTAGAAGTGTACTTAGAGAGAGAAGAAAACTAAATGGAGCAAGAGTCGTAGTGTATTTAGAAGTGTATTGACTAGAACTGTGTGATTATAAAACTGTGATGATTATAGAAAATGTAATATTTTGGTAGAGAGAAATGTCTCATTTCTTATCATATGAGACATATTTTTCAAATAAATAATATATTCTATTAATTATATTTCATGCATGAATGAATTATTATTTATTAAATGACTCAATTATACATTATCAAAATGAAATAATATATATTATTGATATGATAGTCGATAAAATGTTTCATTTGTTCAAAAATGTCTGTAAGTACCTTCATTTGATCTCGCCGAATCTTAGGTTTATTCGGATGAATACAATGATGAAAACCCAATGGAATGATGCTCAAAAAGTCCAAACAATTGCCAAAAAATGATTCAAAACCATTACATCAAAGGAACCTCTAAACAGCAACATTGGAAGCTTGAGGCTGCAAACTTCGAACCTCGCCACCGTATATCATTTGCCTCAATAGTAATGGTCATGCATTATTTCTTTGCGGTCCGTTGTCTTGACAGCCACTAGAAATCTTTGGAAACCCTTGCAATCCTCGCGATTGCCCTTGCAATCCTCGCGATCTTCAAAGGACGAATGAAACATCTCAAAACTCTGCCGAATTACTGGCGTGGACCTTTGTTCTTATACACTTTCACTATCCAGCATACTGAAATTGAAGCATTTTAGGCAAATTGGGAAGACAAGCACCTCATTCTTACTGTGAGGATTCATTCGGGATGCCATATTACAGGTATAATTGCACGAATCCCAACAATTCTATTTTCACACCTACTACCTTGATGGAAAGGTCGGGTTAAGATTAAAATTTTAATTTAGCATTCGAATGCTTGGTCTTTCAATTTGCTATTATTAAAACATCATTGTTCTGATTATTGCTCACTTGTTCAATTCTTGGTATGTTGATACTCAAATCGTTCATGTGTTTATTATGTTTTAATTAAAATAATCTTGAGATGATTCTGTGATTTTGCCCCACACGTAGCATATTTACACGACACTAATTTTCAAAATTCAATAAAATAAAGTGTGCAAAGTCTACAGTCGCAACAATTAATGTTGCGGTCATGTTATATGTTCACTAACATTGTCACAACCATGGCATTATTTCTCATTGTCATGACCTATGTTTCATTAGTAGTCGTGACCGCAACACTGTTAGTCACGGCCGCGAGATTTTTACCATTCTAGTAACTTAAATTTCATTTTTATAATATTTTGTTAATTGTATGTGATGTCCAGCATGTATCCTGCAGTGTAGTTTTTGTATGATTAGGGTTTAAGACATCTTTTATTCTAATATGATGCTTGGATTTTCTTTCTTATGTGTTTATATTTTTATAGTATGTAGTTTCATTATTTGATTTTGATTGTTCTCTCTATACCCTTATTTTCTGTATTTATATGTATTAACGAAATTAAATTTAAGAATCAATAATGAAAAGTAAAAGCCAACCTTATGGTTAGGCAAAACGGGGTGCCTAACACCTTCCCTGATTTGTACTTTTGTCCCTAAACCCATGTTTTCTCTGGTTGACAATAAAGATCAGTGGCTCATTTTTTTTTTTTAAAGACTAAGTAGCGACTCTATTTTTCAAAATAAAAGGTTTTCAAATTTTTTGGTTTTCAAGGTGTTTTGTAACTCTGGTGTCGACCCATTTTACTTTTGTGTCAACTCATTTTGTTTTTTTAAGGGTATTTTGGTGTCAACTCGTGTGAATTTGGTGTCGACCTGTAAAACTCGAAGGCTGGAACCCGAAAGATCATTTAGTGTCGACTAAAAATACTTTGGTATCGACTCAAAATAAATCACAATCTAATATTGAAGGTGTCGACCCAAAATCATTTGGTGTCGACTCATCTGAGTTCCTAAAACATCTTAAACAAAGTAGTTAAGGTGTCGACCCTAAATTTCATTTGTGTCGACACACTTAAAAATTTTAAGCGTGCTTTACCTTAAGATGTCAACCCAATTATCAATTGGTATCGACACAAAATGTTCTTCATAGGAGCACTCAGTGTCAACCCATTTTATGCAAAGTATCAGCACAAATGGCATAAAGTGTCAACTCATTTATCATGAAATGTCAACACTTATCTGTTTGGAAACAATTAAATATAACCTTTTAAAATCAATTTAATTAAGAAAATGAATTATAAAAATTATCAAAATCTAATTAAAAAGCTCTTGGGATAATATAAACAAAGTCGTTTGACAAGATCCCAACAAAACTCGATACCAAGCCCTGTAACTACAATGAAATACTAAAAGACAAAGATGCAGATCTTTGGTAAATGGCTATGAATTCAAAGATGAAATCTTTGTATTCCAATCAGGTATAGGAACTTGTAGAATCACCTAAAGGGATAAAATCCACTGTATACAAGTGGATCTACAAGAGAAAGAAAGGAATAGACGGGAAGGTTGAAACTTTCAAAACTAGGCTTGTTGCTAAATGATTCACTCAGAAAAAAAGTATCAACTATGAGAAAACCTTTTCACCGGCAGCCAAACTTAAGTCTATCCGGATTCTCTTATCCATTGTCGCACTTTTCGATCACGAAATCTAGCAAATGGATGTCAAGATAGCTTTCCTTAACGAAAGTCTTTATGAGTGTATCTATATGATACAACCAGATGAATTCAATATAAAGGACCAGGAACACATGTTGTGTAAGTTTAAGAGATCCATTTGTAGACCTAAGCAGGCATCGAGGTCTTGGAACACTCGGTTTGATCAAGCTACAAGGTCTTATGATTTTGATCAAAGTCTGAATAAGTCCTGTGTGTATAAAAAACGTGACGGAAGCATGGTGATCTTTCTAATACTTTATGTAGATGATATCTTACTCATCGAAAACGATGTGTGAGCATTATCTACGGTTAAAATATGGTTATCTGGACAGTTCAATATGAAAGATTTGGAAGAAGCTAGCCATATCCTTGGGACCAAGATTATGCGAGATCAGAAACAAGGGATATTAGGCTTATCACAAGCAAAGTATATCGATGATATCCTTACTCATTTTAGCATATAGGATTCCAAGAAGGGGTTTCTCCCTTTCAGGCATGAAATCACTCTCTTCAAGGATCCATTTTTTAAGACACCTAATGAGATAGAGAAGATGAAGGCGGTTCCTTATACTTATGCAGTAGGAAGCCTCATGTATACTATGCTTTGCACTAGACTCGACATCTGCTTTGCGAATGGCATGGTTAGCAGATATTAGTCTAACCCAGGGCATGAGCATTGGATTACGGTAAAGAATATAATCAAGTACCTGAAAATGATTAAGGATTATATGTTAGTTTTTTCAGGCAGATAGTCTAGTACTTTTAGCGTACACAGACTTAGATTTCAAGTCAGACATAGAGTTTGCATCATGAGACAATCTTGCAGATCATTTACAAAGAGCTTACCGGCTAAGACTTTTGATAGTCATGTAAAGGGCATAGGAGTCAAATGTATGGCAGCATGGTTTTGAATATAAGTTGGAGATTGTTAAGGTTGGTATACTGAAAATAATATTTTTAGTATTTAATTTTATTTTAATAAAATTAATTTTTTATTTTATGAGAATCTTTATGAGCAATTATGTATATTATTTCTTAAATGTTATGCATGGATGTTCGATATTCTGTATAGTATTTAATCTGGTGTATAAAGTACGGCTTGCACACAGAAGATCAGATTTTAGATTCTTACAGAATATAAATTTTATGTTCACAGTTTAGATAGAAATAGACATACCATTGGTACGACTGTAGCACTGAGTTTTAGTAGGCCTGTTTTGGTTACAGGGAACAGATAATAGTGTCGTCTATTGTGCCGACTCTCTGTGTTAGTACACTTTGTGTGTATTGAACGGAACATTTGGTATAATTAATTTTATACTAACTATATAAATTAATTCACACCCAAGATTATTATGAATAGTGCTTATCCTCTTAATTCTAAAATAATTATTGATTTACATACATTTAATATTCGTTGTTTTGATTCATTAGATGATGCGATCTTATATGGGTCTATATTCCTTGTGAGTTGGATAGTGATATTATTTATATAGAAAATATTAATTATTGACGGAATTCATATCCCGAAAGATCGGGATTGACGATACCCCCTTAAGGATGCTTATAAGTTTTGACTGGACCAAACCCTGCAGGTGAATTTGATTATTTGGCGGTCAAACAAGTTAAGCAAAAGGCTTAAGGAATATTAAGATGCCGATTAAATTAAATTGTCAGTAATTAAATTTAATTGGCAGGTATCGAAATCTTAACGTTGGGAGAAATGGTAAGCATTTAATAATAGGAGTTCAATACAAGAAGGTCTTGAGATCATGGGTCAAAGTACAATTATAGTTCTTTAGTAGTGTGAACTGTAATTTAGTATTTTATGAAATTGTAGAAGCCGCTGCGTCTTTCCATAATTTGATAAACCGCTGGAAGGTATCTGTATTCCACTGAAAGTCTTACTCATAATTACTCTCCAGGTCCGTGTTGTAAGCCCTATATATATGTGGATAAACTGAACCAATTTCAATATATTATTGATATATTATATTTTGTCTCTCAAGACTAAATATATCTGGATTCTGCCTGTACGAGTTCTCGATAGTTCGTAGCCTACACTACGTTCGAGAATCGCATAAGGGAATATAATAGAAGATCTTACTAGAGTTTCAATTTGGAATCAAATCGTAGTTGAAGAATAGATCAACAAAATGTATCTATCTAAATTAACTTTGATTGCACTGGGTTTTTTTAACGTTTTTCGTCAAAAGTTTTATCTGAAATTCGTTTCGCCATTTTTTCGTCCAGTTTATTTTTACCGAAAATCGTTTGCAAAAACAACGATCTTGGCAGTTTTGTTTCCAACATATTTATGTTTTAAAGTTGTAAAACATTATGTGTAAATGTGTTTTAAGCTTTCTCAGGTTTAGTTGAGGCTCGTTTTGCTGGTGTTTAAGCTAAAAAACCTATTTTTCGTCAAAAAACAGTTTGCCCAGCAGTCCAGTCGACTGGACTGGAGGATCCAGTTGACTTGGTCGACAGTGAGCTCGTTCGGTCGACTAAACGAGGTTGTTCAGTCAACTGGATCGAGATTTTTTTGCTATTCTATAAATATCCCAGGCGCTGAGATATTTTGAAAAACATATCTTCTAAGCTAAGTTTTCTATTTTCTCTGCCTTCTCTCTAGATTTGAGGGCCCGGGACTTGATTTTTTGTTAGTTTGTTTACGAATCCTTGCTGTACGCACGGTAAGCTTCGCGTTCATCCGGTCAGATTCTCGTTCCAACGATATTTGATTTTTGAGGTTTCGAGTTTCGACTCTTCGAGGTAAGTTTCTAGACCTTACTATTGTTAAAGGGTGTTATATATAATTATATGTGTTTTTACTCGGTAAAAAATACATTAAATGTGATTTTCATGTTTAAACCTTAGTTTTTGGGTAAAAAGTAGATTTTACGCCTTTCTTGATTTTATACATGATACTGATGTGTTGATATTCGTAGTTTTTTAAATGAAGTTTAAAAACGAGGTGTTTTGTGATAATTGTGAAAATACATATTTTGAAGGTTTGGAGCTAACCATCGGGGTTGAGTCTCAACTTTTTAACATTTTATTAGAAATAGTTGTTGATCTCCATGGTTGATGGATTGGATCATTTTATATACGTTGATGTATAATTGTTCTACTGATTTTTGTAGTTAAGCTACGGTGATTTTTTTTTAAATGACTTCTATAGATATACCGTGACAGTGGGTATGTTGAGTTGGGTTTCTATTGCTTCTCAGTGGAAGTCCAAAAAAGTGCACAGCATAGGTGCTTTGTACCTTCAGGTTAATCCCCGTAAATTACGCAATGAGTGCTCTGTACTCTCGGGTTTTGGGCCCATAAATTGAGCAGTTACGTTGTTGTGACTCCGTTTAGAACTTGTCATTACCTAGTAGGCCTTCAGTGGTTCAGGACTAGGGTAATTGGATAGAGTCTATAGTTGTTACCTTTGTCTGTGTGGCAGAGTCGATACATAAGATTTTATTTTATCTCTTCCTCCTCGGATGTGTGGCTCGAGTGGAGAATACTGTTTTATTATTACTTTTCCTTAGCTGTGGCATGATATCTGTGCAAATATATGCATAGTTTTAAGGATGAAAATTTTGTAATTTTTTAAGGAAAAACGTTTTTTGCTCCTGTGATTGAGTCTTTATGCTTGTAATTGCATAACTTGCTTTACAATTTTATAATCTGTTCTTATTGGGTTTCGACTCACGGTATGAGATTTTGTTGTAAAATCATTTTCAGATGAACACGAGGAGTTGACCTAGATGCCCACAGTGGCAGAAGACTTGCTGTAGTTTTTGCTATTTCTGAGACATGTAGTCTTACATGCGATGCCTGTTTCAGAAGGAAAGTTTGTACGTCTTGAGGCGATATACTTATGCATGTATAGAACTGTATGCTTACTGTCTGTGAGATATAAACCCTAGGTTCTTGTATTCAAATGTTGTACTTATTTTTATAAATGATGTTTCGATGGACTTTCACGTGACTCTAGTGTTTAGGGCGAGACATGCACACACTAATTATCTTAACATATAATTATATTTATAGGAGAGAAACATAAGCCTAATTTAATCCAGTCTTATGCTAGTCGAGTTCAATACTAATCAAACTTGTGCAAATCTATAGTTTTCATAACTCTTCAAGAAATCAAATTGCTGTGAATAAAATTTAGTAGCATGATAGACTAGAAATTTATCCCAATTTAAATGAAATTTAAGTAAAAATTCATAACATTTTTTCATATTAAGATTCGCGTGCCTCTAGTGTTTGGTTAATTTTGACTGTGTGTTTGTTTTTTGATATATCAATTTGTACCAATCAAATCATAAAAAGGAAATTTTCATTTACCATCTTTATAAAGACACTTCATCAAAATAGAAGATCTCACCCAAAAAAAATTATATTACTCCTCATTTTTTTTATATAATAATAGCATAGATAGTGAGACCATTAAGTTGGCATTTTAATTCTTCCTCGTCTTTTGTGCAAACCTTTTCGTATTTGTTTTTTTGTTATTATTATTATTTATGGGAATCACATGAAAGTGAGCTTTGTTTCACAACAGTAATCTTTTATTCCAAGAAAAGAATCGAAAAAATAAAAAAAAGTTATATTTTATATATTTATATTATATATAATTTTTATATGACTTCATTCGTATTGTACCTTTCGACACTTTCACTGGAAAAACAGAATAAAAAGTAAAAATAATATTATACTTATTATTTTCTTTCACGGAGACATTTTATAAGTTGGATTTTTTATTTTTTTTTAACGTCTAAAAGGTCAAAAAAAATTGTTTGACAATTTAAAGTTTGTCTTTTAACTTTTTTATTTTTTTATATAAATTTTTTTTTTATATTTTTAAAAAATATCATAATTTTTATTATTTACACCGATTTTTATAAAAACTATATTTTTAAAATTTAATCCTCAAAATCTATAAAACAAAATTAATATTAAATATAAAATTATCTAAAAATAAATTTTAAAAAACATAATAATTTTATGCTAAGTTTTTTTTATCTTTTGATAAGTCAAATTTTTTAATTTATTATCTTTTGACTTAAAGTTTCCCTTACGATTTATCAAATAAACTTTTTACTGATTTAGTTTAAAATAACTTTATGCAAAAAGTTTAAATTAAAATTAAGATGCCAAACAAGCCCTTAATGTTACAGAGCATTTTGCTCAAAGTTATTTTGTTTGTCACTTCATCATTAATTTGGTTCACCCACATCTGCCAAGTCAAAAGTGAGTTTTGAAGTTGGTGAAGTGTGCTACTTCAAGTATTACAAATTAAATATGCATACAAAATAAGATAATACATAGTAATATTTGATGAAATATTTGTCTTATTCAAAAATATATATAATCCTATCATTCGAAAAAAGATGATTTGATGGAACATTTGTCTTATTCATCAAATGCAATGGTTCAATTTTATTAACTCAACGGTTAAGATTTATCCTCTCTCCTTTTACTTTTTCTTCTATCATCTACTCTCTTATTTTTTTCATATTGCGAAGTAACTTGATGAGATATTTGTTGTATATGCCACTTCTTCTCTTCTCCTACTCACTAACTAGCTCTTTTCTCTCTTTAATAAAAATTTTTTTTTTCTTTTTTCATTTTAAACTCAATTTTTTTTCTTTCATTTTATTTTAAATTCAACTTTTTTTATCTTTCACCAAAAATATTTTTTAAATTGAGGACATGGTTAAAAGAAATTAGATTAAGGTGGTATGGATACTACGACGCAGACTAATTGATACAGTTGTAAAAAAAGGTGACAAATAATGAATAATTAAAACACTAGGAAAAATGGATAAATTGAACATGGAATGATGTATTAAAAAAATATGAATTTATTAAAATGAATAAAATGTATGACCATTAATAGTGCAAAATGACGTAAAAAGATTTATGTAGGCGATTTCAATTGATTGGGACAAAAATTTAGTTTTGTTAAATTTAGTTTGATTTGGCATATATATGCATGCGTACTGTCGAAAAA
Source organism: Heliamphora exappendiculata (assembly GCA_034768845.1). NCBI lineage: Eukaryota > Viridiplantae > Streptophyta > Magnoliopsida > Ericales > Sarraceniaceae > Heliamphora > Heliamphora exappendiculata. Next base: position 21,999 of record JAOTRH010478560.1, read on the forward strand.
ATATAGTTAGTTTTGTATGTTATATTAGTTTTACATATATTTTATTTTTATTTTTTTGAACTAAGATTGAGCCTAATAAAAAAATTATTAGTGATGTTAAGAGTATAGGTTTGAGACTGTTGAAGTTTTTTTTTATGTTGTTATTTTTAATAATTTTAAAAATTATTTACTAATTAAAATTAATTTTATATAGTTTGAATGTGCTCTTTAAGTATAAATAATTTCTAGTAATTGGTAAATGGAGAATTGCTCATTTGAAGGTGATTACAGTTGCATTCAAGTGCACAGGTAGCTAGGGTCTCATTTAAAGAGCTTTGGTGCAGGTAAAAGGAAGTTCCATTTCTATGAGCTACTGGAGGAACACTGCAACCCTAGCAAGCTCCTGCACAAAAATTAATGTAGTTGCTCTAATTGATCATTGTTTCCCCAAATTTAATACATTCAACAACTTGGCTATTGTTTAATAATTTAGTGATTTTGAATACAGACAAAATTTGTATTTTATGTTTCTTTGTATTTTTCGTGTTTGAATTGGGCACTCAATTCTTTATATGAGAAATATGCTAGAAAAATTAAGCATATTTTTTGTGCAAGTGTGATAAAAAAAATAACACATAAATTGGATTAGTATTTAATGACGAAAGTAAATCTAGACTAGTATCTGACACCATTTCCTTAAAATAAACTTATTTTCGTTATGGTGGTTACGGTGTAACAAACGTCTATATCTCAAAACACACTTACTTGAATCTCACCGAAGAAACACTACAATTGGTAGGCCAAATCTGAAGTAAACGATGCTTTGTACTCTTTTACACGAATTCCATGTATGCAATAAATTTTATGTAAACTCTATAAAAACTAAATGGAAATACAATAAATATTGAGGAACTCATGACTATTTAAAATAGTCACAAAAGAAAAAAAACATGTCTACTCGTAAGGAATAATTGTCACTAAAAACACACACCCCTACAATATTAACTCTTCAATCAAATTTTTGTTCACTGTAAAAATAATTTTAAATTATTCATATCAATTTGAAAATATCGAACAATTTCTTCTTAATCAATTGCATAATATTCATAATCATACATAGGTGATGTTTGTCAAAAAATCATAATCATAAATTCTTCTTGTTTTTAGTATTTTTTAAAAAAATTAGTTAAAATGTTTATTGTTTTTAGATTATTTTGTAACGTGTAACTATAAAAAAATATAAATAAATAAAGTTTGATAAAGAAAAAAAATTAAGCCAAAATAAAACTTATTTTGTCTTTAGTAAAATAAATTATATCTGTTTTAAAAATTTTACCTTTTCCATTCATCATGATGAAATAAAATAAAACAGCAAACAATTAGGCTCAAATATGATAATAATTTATTTGTGACAGAAATATATACTCCTAAACAACCTCAGGATTCCTTTTGTTCTTTTTTTTGCTCCAAACGTCTATATCTCGAGACACACTTATTTGAATCTCACAGAAGAAACACTACAATTGGTGGGCCAAATTTGATGCAAACGATGCTTTGTACTCTTTTACACGAATTTCATGTATGTAATAAATTTTATGTAAACTCTATAAAAACCAAATAGAAATATAATAAATATTAAGAAACTCGTGATTATTTAAAATACTCACAAAAGAAAAAAAAAACATGTCTACTCGTACGAAATAATTGTCACTAAAAACACACACCCCTACAATATTAACTCTTCAATCAAATTTTTGTTCACTGTAAAAATAATTTTAAATTATTTTTCTCAACAGGATAATATTTTCGTAGATTCAGTGTCTCTAAAATAGTTATTATGACTTTTTTGTCTTTTTATTTTATTTTTTGTTTCATTGTTTTTACTGTTTTGACTTTTACTTTTTACTTCATACATGTTTTTGGTTCTATTTTTTTACTTAGATTAGTTAGGGTTAAATTTTAATATCAACTTTTTATTTTACAATTTTATTACTGACCTTATTTACTTAATTTTTTTTTTCTCTATGATTTTCTATTTTTACCTTTGTCTTTAATTTATGGGTCTCATTTGATTTTATTTTTTATCTTATTCGATAATATTTTAATTGTATTTGCACAGTATTCAAAATTAAATATTTCACTACCAAGTGATATAAAAATACAAAATTGTCCTTCGTACTTAATCTTTTTTTTTCCATTTCACAAACAAACAAATATAGAAGTGAACTAAGAAAGGAATAAACGATACCATAGATAGTCAATTTTAGAAATATTTGTAATGACAAACTCAATCCTTCCTAATCCTATTCTCTATTACAAATATAACCATAGTGGTTTCATTCAACAAATATTCCTAGTGTAAAATAATATTTAGACACATTTGTTAGTTTTGATGAGTAAATTAATAACTAAGTAATTTACGTATTAATTTTTTTTATTTATTCGGAACACCATGTTAACTAGCGCCATATAACAATTTGAAAATATCGAACAATTTCTTCTTAATCACATCAATTGCATAATATTCATAATCATACATAGGTGATGTTTGTCAAAAAATCATAATCATGAATTCTTCTTGTTTTTAGTATTTTTTAAAAATTTTAGTTAAAATGTTTATCGTATTTAGATTATTTTGTAACGTGTAACTATAAAAAAATATAAATAAATAAAGTTTGATAAAAAAAATTTAAGCCAAAATAAAACTTATTTTGTCTTTAGTAAAATAAATTATATCTGTTTTAAAAATTTTACTTTTTGCATTCATCATGATGAAATAAAATAAACCAGCAAACAATTAGGCTCAAATATGATAATAATTTATTTGTGACAGAAATATATACTCCCAAACAACCTCAGGATTCCTTTTGTTCTTTTTTTTGCCCCAAAATATATAATTTTTAGAAATAACAGAAAGTATTAAATGGTACCAAATATAACATTTTCCCATTTTCTAAATAAATAGAGATTTTTTCATTTCTTGTATATGATATTTTGGCAGATTATTTTAATGATATGAACCCTTCAAATTATAAACTATATCGAGAATATGAAACTAAAAGAAATTAAGGTGATCGGGCACAGATAATGATATGATTGGAAGACATTTGCTCTAAAATAATAGACGATAACTATGATTTTGAAAATAAACTTTATGGTTCTTTTAGAATTTATCATCTAATCATCTAGTTATTTAAATTTTATCAATTTAATTTTTGTATGAATGATGTTCTCAGTAAAATTTAACAATATAAACAATTTAATTTATTAAGATAATCTCACCAACTCACCGTAGAAACTAAGAAATTGAAGTAGTAGAAACCAAAGAATTGAAATATAGAGGACTCCATTTTAGTTCCAAATCTGTGTAAAAAAATTATAAGATTCATGGAAGAAAGAAAATGCTAAAGAAAGTTCATAAGATTTTCATTTTGAATATTAGATTAAAAAAAATATACTCATATCAATGCGAATATATATTAATATCTATAAAAGTAGTAAAACTCATTTCAAAATGTAATATTGTTGAAACTTTTTTATTCAAGTTGTTGGGAGACAATCCAACGCCAAAAAAAAAAATATACATGCTCGGTGATATAGAAAATACATCTTTATTAACTTTCAGCAATTACAATAATCTGAAATTATAGGAAAATAAAATAATAGGAATAGAATTTGCAAACCGAGTCCTGCAAACGTAGTTTTCTTAAGAATGATTCACCGCCTACCGATGGTGTTGTAGGTTTTTCACCGGCGTCACTCTCCCAGGATAAAACGGCTACACGATC
>JAOTRH010478591.1:0-25761 GCA_034768845.1 Heliamphora exappendiculata
TAAATTAATATTGGTTATAGAGAATTATGGGTGAGAAATATCTCAGGAACTTATGTAAAATTTTAAAGGCGTAAGGGACCAGTGTGTAATTATTAATACTAAGAGTCTTAGGAATTCTTAGGTGTAATCTGGATGAAAATTTAAGTGTCTTCATATGGCGTTGATAATTTGCTATGAACTTTGGTGTCTTAGGGTGAAAGTATAGTTATCTTAAAGACTTGGGGTCGAAGTGTGATTATTAGAAGTTACGGGATTTAGGTCTTTGAGTATAATTTTCTTTTCACGTTGAGACTTGGGTTGGATTTTTCTTATTCTTTGGATTTGGGAGTTGGGTTGTGAGTCCATGACCCATTTTTTTTGGCGTTTTTTGACGCGCGCTATGTGTTTTCGTTGCAGCATGTTTTACTGCTTTTGATGCTTGATCAGGCTTAGATATGATGCGAGGTAGGTTCCCGGGACTGTGGACCGCTGTGGCACGAATCTCAAAACTTAAAAAAAATATTTTGGAGACCTATAAATATATGAAGTTAGATATTTTCATAAAAATATTTTTCAAAACTTCTCTAGTAAGTTTCCTATTTTTTCTCTGCCTTCTCTCTAAATTCTCGGGAGCCTAGGGCTCAGTTTTTAGCAACCCAATAGCGGATCCTTACTTTTGGCACGGTGGGCTACGCAACCATTCGATCAGATTTTAATTTCGAGGAAGTTAAAATTTTCACGTGGTTTGAGGCATCGAGTTTTGAACTCACCGAGGTAGGATTCTTAACCTTACTACTGTATAAGGGTGCTGTGGGTAAATATGTGTGTTTTTAATGGGTAGATTGCTGTAGATATGCATTTTTTTTAAGTTAGGTTTTTGGATTTAAAACCTTGTTTTCGGCGATTTCTGTGGATGAAATCGAGTGTCGGGAGTTTCTTTTGAGATCTTGGTGTTAGGCCTAGGCATGTGGGTGTTCTCAGGTGTTGGTTTGGTGTTTTATGGTTTTCCAGTAGGGTGTTCGGTTGACTGGAGGTGGAGTTCGGTCAACTGAACCTTTGGGCTATGTTTTGGTGGTTTTAGGTTGGTTCCTTGGTTTCTAATTAGTGTCATATGGTATTCAATTGATTAATTTATGGGAATTACTTGATTTGAATACATGTGGATTCCTTTTGGGATTTGGTTGGTTGTGAGGTGGTTTTAGGGATCGTGTTGTGGCCTCGAGTGTGTGTTTGACTGTCGTCCTCGTGGGTGATGTGCATGGTAGATGCGGCTTGTTGGTGCGCGATTAGGTACGTGGTTTGATGTTGGGTTTGTGTTGGGACAGATGAGCGTCGTCGGTCTGTGATGGCCGTGTTGGGAGTGCTTGGGCCAGTGGTGGTCGTGTGGGTTGTCCTATGAGTGGATGTCAGTTTATTTTGACGGGTGGCGTTGTGATGTATTGTTATACGTGGTTATGTGCATATTTATAACTGTTTGTTTATGTACGGAATACATAAGTGGATTATGTGGTTGTGATATCAATCGTTATGTGTAACATGATTTATGCTTTAAAACCTAGGGTTTTATAGGCATGTGACGTGATTTGTGGAATGTCGTGTTGATACATGGTTATATGTTTTAATTCTTGGTTTAGGTCTGCGTATGCGTATGAAATGGATTAGATGCATCTGTGATCCAGTAGATTTAAAATCCTTCTTGTTGATGCACATGTGCGTGTGTGCGTGAATGAGGTAGGCTGTGAAAGCTGATGAATGAGGTAGGCTGTGAAAGCCGGTGTATTTGGGGCTGCGATCCTTCGGTGAAAGTCTGAGAAGATGCATTAGTTGGGGCTGCGATCCTACGGTGAAAGTTCGTGAAGATATGTGTTGCATGGGTTGCGTGCGTGTGTGTGCGATATTTGACGGATTGAAACGAGATCCTAATGAGGCACGTGTGTGTGTGTGTGTGTGTGTGTGTGTGTGTGTGTGCGTGATATTTGAAGGCTGAAACGAGGACCTAAAGAGGCACGTGTTCATGAATTGCATGTATTGCATTTTGGGACGGATATCCTAATTTTTTTAAAATTGTATTATCGGCCTACGAAAGTCAAAATACTGTATTAACGGCCTACGGGAGTCAAAATACTCGAATCGTTTTCAAGGCTCTGATGAGTCGACAAATGGTTTTTATTCTCGCTTTCCCTTGCATGTGAAAATGGTTTTCTGGCTCTGGTGAGTCGTGATCTAAAACTATTTTCAAACTGTTTTTAATGGCTTGAAAGACAGTCGAAAATTGCACTTCGTTTATCAAGCATGTTTAGTTTATATCGCATGTGTTGTATAGAATTTGCTGAGCTTTGGCTCAGGGTGCGGGATTTGCTTTTCTTTAGATACCGGTCACGGAGGTTGATCTGCAGGTGCTGGGGAGGTGGAAGAGCTGTAGTCTTCCCTTTTTGTTCTTTTGTTATATGTATTGTTATAACATGTTTTTCAGGCGTTGGAGCCGTGTAATGTTGCCGTATGGCGTTTATATACAATGCATGCATGGTTTAAATTGAGAGTGTATCCTCGGGTTGGGTATATGTTTAGTTATTTTTGGGTGTTTCACGTGGCCCAGAGTTTGGGGCGTGACACGGGTTTTGCTGTAATAGGACAAAACATATAGATTGTTAGGCTTAAAAGGTTACGAGGCTAGGTCAGCATTTCTTAAGAAGGGTTTGGGGTTCGAAGTTTTCATTTCTAAGTTTAGCTCTTTAGGGTTTTGAGTGAGTGATCTTAGGGTAACTTAATGATCTTCGAGATTAGAGGACTTCCTTTCTATTTTAGGATTTTTGATTCTTGGGGTCTGATTCTTAGGTTTTGATCATGTTATGTTTTAATCTTATTATGACCTAAGATCCTATCAGTTTACCACTACTAATCCTATGGTTTAGAACCAGATCTTTACAGCAAGCATCTCTTGAACAACATCAATACCACCCACTTGTTCCTATGGGGCATGAACGTCCCCTTCTTCTAGAACCTAGGCATACGCATAACTTTGGCCACGATCTCAGCCTCTACCACGTCTTGGCATCATCACTCTACGAATAAGAAGGAACAAGAAGTGATATCAAAATAAGGCTTACAATAACTCACCTATCACAGATAACATCATCTTTCAGGACGATACCAAATAACACGAATCGTCAAATCAACACACCTCGTGTAACACATAACGAGGGGGATAAATCAGAATAACACGTCAGTCCGACTAACTCGTTTAGATTTCTTGTTAGAATGGACGTCGACCAAACGCCTTTCTAACTCGAACTCCTAAAATAGTTGACCGACTGCCCAAGGACCAAACGCATCATCCTAAAAGTCTAACCTCTATACCCAACTACCACATAACATGCAAATATCAGATTATGTTCAAGATATGTCATGGTAGCATACCAAGTCATGAATGTCACACATTAATGCAAACTCTCACGCAGTAGATCAACCACTCCCAAGGTTCCTAGGTATTTGAACCTACAGCTCTGATACTAATCTGTAATGCCCCATACTCGAGCCATGTGAGCCACCAAAAAAAACCATTTACAAATCAAAACCCGTCAAAGCTTACTTTAAACGACACCATTTAAAGCGAAGGCAAACAACGAGTTCAAAACCTTTTAATTTTGTTCAACCAAGGGTTTAATTTAATGTAAAAGAATGGTTTAACGGAACCAAACACAGCCCTAAAGCAAAGCCTTTGAAACAAAAACATCAAAGATTTTCAAACTTACCCAGGCCAATCGATCGGTCTGGGCAACTTTGATAAGTCTCTTGCCTGCATAAGAGAACCGATAGTATCAAAAGACCGATCGATCAGTCTATCAATCTGTCTTACTTTAGGCCTTGTTTCAAGCCAAAAACCTATTTTTAAAGCTTAGGATATTTTTGGTACCATTCAACACGTTTTAGGCAAGAAATAGAATTTAAAAGAGAAAAATTCATGGGTTCTAAACATCAAACAGTTGAAAAAGTAACCTCTCGTGATCCCCACACAAAGATTTAAGAATAAGAGAGCATACAACCAAACCCAAACATCCACACATGCATACAGGATATGGATATATGACCTTATGTCCTCACAGCATTGGTATACTAACCCCAAATTACAATAATCCGACTATTCTAAAGAGAGATAAACACTACATATTTTATAATTCCTTTTCTCAAAATATGGTACCAATGGGTGTAATCCTATCAACTACAAAAAGGAGTCCATTGTCCATCATTCTTTCTCCAAATTCTTCTTTCAGCTGTCACCTGAAGGGTTGTTAAACAACATGAGACGAAGCTCATAGGAACAAAGACTAATAATGAGCATAAGCATGACATGTGAAGATGGTTATGCGGGATGCACACGTAAGTTTGTCCAAAATCAACCTCATTTGTCTCGAATGAAATTCCTAATACATAAACAAGTTTTGTATAAAAGAAAGATTGTTCAATGTTCTGTAGTTTCGATGAAATTAATCATTTTACCCAACTATTTAACCATTCTCATATAGCTCAACACATCTTTACATTTCATCATTTTATCCACTTCTTCAATTAAGGTTTTTATTAACCCTATTTCCATTGCAATACGCACACGCACACACACCTTGTTGACATTTCTCACATTCCACCAACTCGTGGTTTAAAAACATATGAACTGACATCGGACGAGCGTATAGACCCACATAGCGTTACTACAAACTCAGCCACACAGGCCCCATGGCGTAACGAGTCATCCTATACCCAACGCGACTAATGTCCTTTCTCAGCTACTAGCTGGCGGGTAGAGAACCCAATATGCACAGTTTTTCGGTCTATCACCGTGGAGCAGCTCATGCATAACCTTAAACAATCCTTGAATCCCAAAATCAGTCCTTTTTGATATACCAAATCACAAGACACATGCACGAGTCCAACCAAAATTGTTCCTCTCATCCAACCCATATCATTACACATATTTTCCATTATTCACATTTTCCATCTTTAGGGCTCAACCCCGAATTAACCTCCACATGGTTTTAAATCCATTTATTCATCAATTTTCACAACAAAACCCGAGTTTTTACTTGACATCGCCACATGTCACACAAATTCATGTCATAAGCATGTGATAGGTTATCCTAACCCTTAATTTAGCCAATAATCTCATCAATTTCAACATACTAGTTCTTTAAACTCCAAACCCCAATGTTCATGATTTAACCCCAAATTTAAACCCTCACCCATCGTTCTTCAAGTTTAATCATATCCAACGGTAATGGAAAGATAGACTTATGTTAAATCAACTATAAATTTGAGATTTAACCTTTATTAACATCAAATCCTAACCTAGGGCTTTAAAAACAAAAATTTCATGCTTATATGTTTATAAATTCAAAGATTCAACACGTATCACAAATATATTCACAACAAGTCTTAGATCCTACCTTTGTTAAGCTTTAGCACCAAGAGAATCTCTCTAACAAGCTTCAAGCCCAAGGATCTCCCACCAAATGGTGATAATGAGGTTTCCAACGTCAAGATCGAGCCTCTAACGCGTATTCCACTAAGATGGAAGCAAGAAATCGCCCCCAAGAGGGCTAAGGAAGCCCCAACAACTCTTTAAACACAAATTTTAGCTCTCACTTTAGCTCTAGAGAGAGATATATAAAAAGAATGAGAAAACTATCCCAAAACTTGTAACTTATAGCCTATGCCCGACACAGACCGATCAATTAGTCTCCATGACTACACTGTTAGTCTAACTTTGAACAAGCATATCTCCATAATTCAAACTCCAAACAGGGTCGTTATTGTGCTCAAATTGAAGCCCAAAAAGTCTACTTTCCAATGGTTCTAACCTCCTACCAAAGTGCATTTTGTACAAAAAGATATGACCAAAATAGTGAAGGTATATCACTCTTATCCACACACTTTTTGCATATTTTTGTCTCGACATCCTTTGGAACCTCATCTTCTTCACTAAACATGTCTTAACATGTGTATCCAAGCTCAAGATATTGTTCCAACGACTTACCAAAATCAAGATTAAATTCTAATCCGAAATCTACACTTACAAACGTTTCCTCCGAAAATAACATACTCATTTTCATTAATACAAGAAATTAACAGGGGACTGGGTCCCTATAAAGAGTATAAGTACTTGTAATAATAATGGGGTACTAATTATTTTATATAATCAATAAAAAAATAATTACACCAACACAATCATGTTTAATATACAAAAATAACTTAACACAATGAGTCGAAACTATACCATTCTCCATAATCAAGACATATCAATTAAAATACTATGCTACAGCCCTATTAATGGTGTATCCAGTTTCATCTAAGATTTTGAAAAAAAAAATTTTATATTCTACAAGAACCGATAATCTAGTCTTCTGCATGAAAGTCGAACTTTACACACTAGAGTATCCACTACGCAAAATAAAAGACACACATGCATAACATTAAATAAATAATACAATATAAACATTACTCATACAGATTCTCATTAAGATATAAATAACTAATTTTATTGAGTAATAAAATAAATACAAAAAATCTTTACACAAAAGCATGGCTTTTAGTATATAACTCTAACAATTGGAGTTTTTAAGCATGTCCTACACTCTCTTGTTGCCTACCTTTCATGCAGGGTGAGGAGTCTACCCATGCAATATCTTGGAATATCGGTGGGCATTAATCTAAGACTTGCAAAAAATTGGGAACCCTTTAACACACCTCTTCCTCCAGGGACCAAAAATCGATGTGATTTACAGCAATCAAAAGAGTATTTATAATAGTCAACTGAATTTATTTATTTACAGAAACAAAAGTATTATGTACATTAGAGACATTACATCCTAAACACCCAACTAGTTTAAATAAAAATCTCATATTTCTTAACAAAACGGCATCCGACTAATGACTGTGGTGGACCATCCTCTAAGTTCTCGTCATCTGCAACCACAAAGTTATAAGAGAGTGCACTTAGTATTAAAATGAACAAGATGAAAAAATAATCATTTTATTTAGAAATACCTAAACTTCTTGCTTTTTACTAGAGATGTAAAATACAGCATTTTTTTGTCAAAACATCTCATAAGATATGAAGAACTTTCTCAATCTTTGTAAAAAGATCTCTCTAGGTTCAAAAGCCACAAATCATGAAATTCATTGTTTCAAACTCAAAAGTAAAGCTTCTGACTTAACTGCCACAATTTAAAATAACCATGTCTCGTGGAAAATTCGTACGCAACAGTGTCTAAGTAGTCGTCAACCTCACTACCAGGAGTTTCGATGGTACCATAATTTCAATTTTGAATGCACAGATAGCAACGTGATAGAATGAGGGCAACTCTCCTCCAAGAACGAGTTGTATGTGCTATAATCCAAGACTTAGCCCGAAAGATTTTAAGGCAAAATAACCCCTACTCAACGAGAAACCTCCTCTATAAGGACAAACAAAACCCATATTTAGGTAATCTCCCCTAAGAGGATATAAAGGGCTAGAAACTCTTATAACTTGGCACTTTGAAGCAACACATCATAGCATGGATAAATTTTTTCTTTCACAAACATATGCTTTTCAAAAGATACATAAAGCATATTTTTTTTAAAAAAAACTTCATGACATTTGAATATAAAAATCATGCTATCACAAACTCACATGGCTCAAAACATAGGTAATAAAGCATGTTTTAAAACATAATTCATGCATCTTAATTCAAGTAATACTAAGCATTCTCTGTTGGGGCAAACTGCCAAGATCTTAAGATTATATTTATGATTTTAGTCATAAATTAACTGGATGGGGCAAATACCAAAATTGGCTCTAGATTAAAACTTTTGATATCGAGTAATCAAAATAAAATCCGGTAATACTCCTAAAGTTAGTTTTAGGATTGTAACTTTCAAAATTTGATTGGATTGTAACAATTTTCTATCAACGATTCGCCGTGATTTTTGACTTCTAGTCAAATCTCCGACACAAGCCTTCTGTTGTATTCCCGAATGCTAAACACGAACAAAGTGTGGGCTTTAATCTATCGTATTCTTCAAAACCTTCTTGATTATGCTTAAAATTTTTAGAGAACGTAGAAACCCTAGCCACCTAATCACTGACTGGATAATATGAGTTGTGACGTCAGGTTTTATAACAACATATAAATAGGTTACAGCAAGGACCTGTGAAGTAAATAAGACATGAGTTTCCAATGTAATTATGAAATCCTGTCTTAACCCAGAAATAATTTTGTAAAAACATAAATTATAATTTATTTTACTAAAGAATTATAATTGCACTCCCAGCTTTATTCTCAAAATCGTACTATTCGAGCTCCTATTATTAAATACTTATTTATTCTCCCCACGTTAAGATTACAGATACCCACCGATTAAATTAAATTACTGACAATTATATTTAATCAGCTTATTCAAAAAAAATTTAAGCCCTTCCGCTTAATTTATTTGATTGCCGAATTATAAAATCTACCTATAGAGTTTGCTTGGTCAAAACTTATAGATTTTTTAAGCGGGTATCATCAATTTTGATTATCCGAAACGTGAATTTTGTTAATAATTAATATTGACCATATAATTAATATCGCTATCTAATGCACCGGAATTATAGACCCACACAAGATCGCAACCTCTAATGAATTAAAATTTCGAATATTATATATACACATATAGTAATTATTTCGAGATTAAGAGTATAAGCACTCATAATAACTATGGGGTATAAATTAGTTTATAAAGTCATTATAAAATTAATTATCCTAACTTGGTCCTGTTCAATACACACAAAATATATTAGTACAATGAGTCAGAACAATTGTTAAGACAATTACTGTTCTCTATAACCAAGACAGATCTACTAAAATATTGTACTACAGTCGTACCGATAGTGTGTCCAATTCTATCTAAATTGTGAACCAAAACTTATATTCTACAAGAACTGATAATCTGGTCTTCTGTGTATAAGCCAAACTCTACACACCTAATTAAATACTATGTAGAATAAAAGACACCCATGAAAAATATTAAATGAATAATAAAACGCATATATGATTTATTAAAATTCTTATAAAATGGAAAAACTAACTTTATTAATAAATAAAATTAAATACTAAAATAAAAAATCATGATTTTTAGTATATAACCCTAACAATCTCTCACTTATATTCAAAATTATTTTGCCATACATTTAACTCACATGCCCTCTACATAATTGCCAAAAGTTTTAGCTTGTAAGCTCTTTGTAAAATAGATCTGCAAAGTTGCCTGTTGATACAATCTTGGCCATGGCTACATCACCTCTCTGTACGATCTCTCGTATCAAGTGTTATTTACTCCTGATGTGTTCCACCTTCTAAGGTAAACATATATCCTGAGGTAAATTTTTTAGAATCTTTATTTGACTGAAAACCTTAGTCTGTATACCCCAGAGGTACTAGATTGTCTGCCTGATAAATCAATATATATTTTCTAGTTCTTTTTAGGTACTTGATTATATGTTTTACCGTTGTCTAATGCTCTTGTCCCGGATTATACTGATATCGGCTAGCCATGCCAATGGCAAAACAAATGTCAGATCCAGTGCAAAGCATGACATATATGAGGCTTCCTACTGCCGAGGCACAAGGAACCTATTGGCCTAACAAGGCTTCAATAACCGATTTTGATGATAACAAACCTATGTATCTAATTGTGCTCATTTAGATTGTTTAACAGGAAACATTTGCTTAGCACAATCCAAGATATACAGTGGAAGCCATGATGCATAAATCCAAAACAAGTTCCTTGGTGACAAGTTTTTGTGGAACAAATACAAAGAATCAAGATAGTGAAGACTTGAAGAACATATTGTAAAGTTTATTTTGTTACGATCCTTGTACATTCACGTTATCTCTCGAATATTTCTTTGAAATTCATAGGAATCCTAAATATCTTAAAAATATTTTTCCAAAGCATAAAAAGATCAAACCTTTTTGGAAAACCATAAATCTGGAATTTTAAATGATCCAGTCGACTGAGTGGGCTACCAAAAATTGATTTTTAGATCCAAATCAGTTCAGTCGACCGAACCTCAGGTCCAGTTGACTGAAGTGAAGTTCAGTTGACCGAACTTCTTTCTTTAGTCGACCGAACAGCTTAAAATTTGAATTTTTTTGAAAATGGCTAGTTTGACACTTCTATATTTAGCCCAACGGCTAGCTTGATTTTGGAGCCTATAAATAGAGGCCTTGTGCTATTGTTTCAATCATCCAAAGCCTCTCAAAAATCTCTCATTCTATTACTCTCTTGTGGTTCAAAATCTTGAGTATTTCATACATATTTTTGAGAGAAAAATTCTTTAGAATTCGCTTTGAGCTTCATAGTCACATTCTATTGAGAAGTGAGTTAGAGCGTTTATTGTTTGTACTTATTTGCTCATCTAAGGAGCATTCTTTTGTACACTTTCAAATCACTATTGTTGACTTGTATTTGAGAAAGGTGTTTCTCAAAAGAGGTTAATCCGCTTACAAGGATTGGGTTGACTTGAGAAGAGTACATTCTCAAGAGAGCCTACTCCGCCTAGACTAAGGAGAGAGGCTCATCCGCCTATTGAAGGAGAGGTAGTAAAAATCTTCATAACAATTGGCTTGAGGCAAGGACGTAGACTGTTGCGCCAAACCTTGTAAAAATCGTGGTGTTCTTCTTCTTGCTTACTTATTCATTTGTTTACTTTATTGTTGATTCTCTTTACATCACACACGTTTACACTTAAGTTATTTCATCATTCATTTTCTTGACGAATAATTTTATTACACTTTAATCTACTTCGAAATTAAAATTAAAAAATATAAAACAAGAAAAGTGTTCTTATCGTTTGAATCTTTTATTTCTCACATCTTTTAAATCTTAAGTTAGAAAGTGTTTAAATTCTTTCTTTTTACTTTGTAAAAAATGTCATCAAGTTAAAGTATTCTTGTATCTTAATATTTGAAAAGTGTTAAACTTGAAAGATATACTTTTATTGTTAAAACAAGTCAGGTATTGAATCTTGCTAACAAAAATATTGTGAATTAAAATTGAAGCAAATTTGCATTATTATCTTCAATCTAAAAGACTTTAAAAGTTAGCATATTCATTTGTGCTTAACCCCCTTTTTTTTGGGACTTATTATTCATTTCAAATATACTTGTAATTTAATTAATAAGAAGTTTTAAATTTTGTCTACATTTGTACTTAAATATTTCATCATAAGGTTTTGCTTATAAGTTAAATACAAATTGACTTATGATTTAAATGAGTATATAACCCTAATAAAAATCATGATTTTTAGTATATAACCCTAACAATCTCTCACTTATATTCAAAATTATGTTGCCATACATTTAACTCACATGCCCTCTACATAATTGTCAAAAGTCTTAGCTTGTAAGTTCTTTGTAAAATAGATCTGCAAAGTTGTCTGCCGATACAATCTTGGCCATAGCTACATCACTTCTCTGTACGATCTCTCGTATCAAGTGATATTTACTCCTGATGTGTTCCACCTTATAAGGTAAACATATATCCTGAGGTAAGCTTTTTAGAATCCTTATTTGACTGAAAACCTTAGTCTGTATACCCCAGAGGTACTAGACTGTCTGCCTGATAAATCAATATATATTTTCTAGTCCTTTTCAGGTACTTGATTATATGTTTTACCGTTGTCTAATGCTCTTGTCCCGGATTATACTGATATCGGTTAACCATGCCAATGGCAAAACAAATGTCAGGTCAAGTGCAAAGCATAACATATAGGAGGCTTCCTATTGCCGAAGCATAAGGAACCTATTGGCCTAACAAGGCTTCAATAACCGATTTTGATGATAACAAACCTATGTATCTAATTGTGCCCATTTAGATTGTTTAACAGGAAACATTTTCTTAGCACAATCCAAGATACACAGTGGAAGCCATGACGCATAAATTCAAAACAAGTTCCTTGGCGACAAGTTTTTGTGGAACAAATACAAAGAATTGAGATTGTGAAGACTTGAAGAACATATTGTAAATTTTATTTTGTTAGGATCCTTGTACATTCACGTTATCTGTCGAATATTTCTTTGAAATTCATAGGAATCCTAAATATCTTAAAAATATTTTTCCAAAACATAAAAAGATCAAACCTTTTTGGAAAACCATAAATCTGGAATTTTAAATGATCTAGTCGACTGAGGCTTTTATCCAGTCGACTGAGTGGGCTACCAAAAATTGATTTTTAGATCCAAATCAGTTCAGTCGACCGAACCTCAGGTCCTGTTGACTGAAGTGAAGTTTAATCGACCGAACTTCTTTCTTCAGTCGACCGAATAGCTTAAAATTTAAATTTTTTTGAAAATGGCTAGTTTGACACTTCTATATTTAGCCCAATGGCTAGCTTGATTTTGGAGCCTATAAATAGAGGTCTTGTGCTATTGTTTCAATCATCCGAAGCCTCTAAAAAATCTCTCATTCTATTACTCTCTTTTGGTTCAAAATCTTGAGTCCTTCATACATATTTTTGAGAGAAAAATTCTTTAGAATTCGCTTTGAGCTTCATAGTCACATTCTATTGAGAAGTAAGTTAGAGCGTTTATTGTTTGTACTTATTTGTTCATCTAAGGAGCATTCTTTTGTACACTTTCATATCACTATTGCTGACTTGTATTTGAGAAAGGCGTTTCTCAAAAGAGGCTAATCCGCTCCCAAGGATTGGGTTGACTTGGGAAGGGTACATTCTCAAGAGAGCCTACTCCGCCTATTGAGGGAGAGGTAGTAAAAATTCTCATAACGATTGGCTTGAGGAAAGAACGTAGCCCGTTGCGCCGAACCTTGTAAAAATCGTAGTGTTTTTCTTCTTGCTTACTTATTCATTTGTTTACTTTATTGTTGATTCTCTTTACATCACACACGTTTACGCTTAAGTTATTTCATCATTCATTTGCTTCACGAATAATTTTATAACACTTTAATTTTCTATCAAGAAATTAATCTACTTGCAAATTAAAATTAAAAAATATAAAACAAGAAAAGTGTTCTTATCGTTTGAATCTTTTATTTCTCACATCTTTTAAATCTTAAGTTAGAAAGTGTTTAAATTCTTTCTTTTTACTTTGTAAAAAATGTCATCAAGTTAAAGTATTCTTGTATCTTAATATTTGAAAAGTGTTAAACTTGAAAGATATACTTTTATTGTTAAAACAAGTCAGGTATTGAATCTTGCTAACAAAAATATTGTGAATTAAAATTGAAGCAAATTTGCATTATTATCTTCAGTCTAAAAGACTTTAAAAGTTAGCATCTTCATTTGTGCTTAACCCTCTTTTTTTGAGGGACTTATTATTCACTTCAAATATACTTGTAATTTAATTAATAAGAAGTTTTAAATTTTGTCTACATTTGTACTTAAATATTTCATCACAAGGTTTTGCTTATAAGTTTAATACAAATTGACTTATGATTTAAATAAGTAATATTTTTGTGAACTAAAGATTATACACTGGTCTTTGATTATTTAATCTAAGTTTTTGAAATACCCAATTCGCCCCCCTCTTGAGATTACACACGTAATATCAATTGGTATCAGAGCCTATCACATTATTCTTAACAAGTTTTTGTGAAAAAGACCTATGGCAGGTATTGGTGCATCTCCTTTTGGAGAAGGTCAATCCTCCACACGACCTCCAATCTTTAGTGGTGTTAACTACACCTTTTGGAAGTAAAGAATGAGAATATTCATTCAAACCATGGATTGGAGAGCATGGAGGGTAATCATGCAAGGTAACTTTACTCCCACTAAGATTATAGACGGTAAAGAGGTTCCTAAATTAGAAGAAGATATGAATAAAAATGATATGAAACAATTACAAATAAATTCTAGTGCTATGAATACATTATATTTTTCTTTAGATGCAAATGAATATAATAGAATAATAACATGTAAAAGTGCAAAAAAATATGAAAAAAATTAGAAGTCACTTATGAAGGCACTCAAGATGTTAAAGATTTTAGGATAGATAGATTAATTTGTGAATATGAGATGTCTAGATAGATTAACTAGTGAATATGAGATGTCAGGCCCCAAACTTTAGGTCACGTGAAACACCCATAAACAACCACACAAGATACCCAACCTGAGAATACACTCTCAAAATAAACCATACATACATTGTATATAAACGCCAAACGATAACATTACACAGCTCCAACGCCCGTAAAACATGTTACAATATATATGTAACAAAAGAACAAAAAGGAAAGACTGTAGCTCTTCCACCTCTTCAGCACCTGTAGATCAACTCCCGTGACCGGTACCTGAAGAAAAGCAAAATCCCACACCGTGAGCCAAGGCTCAACAGATTCTAAACAGCATAAGCAGTATAAGCTAAACATGCTCAACAAAAGAAGTGCAATTTTCGACTATCTTTCAAGCCATTAAAACGATTTGAAAATAGTTTTAGATCACGACTCACCAGAGCTAGAAAACCATTTTCACATGCAAGGGATACAAATCATGTTTTGTTTTACTCATCAGAGTTTTAAAAACAAATCTAGTATCACGACTCCCGCAGGCCGTTAATACAGTATTTTGACTCCCGCAGGCTGATAAAAAAGTTTTAAGAAAACTGGTATATCCGTTCCAAAATGCAATACATGCAATCCATGAAACATATGCCTCATTAGGACCTCATTTCAGCCTTGGGATATAACAAACACACACAAGTGCCTTGTCAGGACCTCGTTTTAGCCGACAAAGCGAACATACCGACTCCGGCAGCCTACCTCAACACCGGCTTTCACAGCCTACGTCAACCACCGGCTTTTGCAGCCTACCTCATCCACCGGCTCTCACAGCCTACTTCAATCACCGGCTCTCACAGCTTACCTCAATCATCCACACACGCACACATGCATCATCAACCAGGATTTACATCTACTGGATCACAAATTCATCTAAACCATATCATACACATATGCAAACCTAAAATAGGATTTAAAGCATATACCACATTACACATAACGATTGATATCACAACCACGTAATCCACTTATGCATTTTGTACATAAATAAACAATTATAAATGTACAAGTAGTTATAAAAGCACATAGCCACATATAACCTCACACCACGACGCCACTCGTCACGTAACCCAACATCCATACACATGGACCCACGACGCCCATAAGTGCCAACACGATCAATAGATCGACATAGACCCAACCGAAGGCCAACACCAAACCCGCAACCAGGTTCTTACCAAAAACCCACCTCAAAACCAAACCATGGACCTACACGTCCCATGCATAACCAACACGCACACAACCGTGCCACAACACTCAAAACCCACCTATGCACGTTAACCCAAGGACGACATCAAAACAAACACCCAAGATTATAACACGAACCCCCAAAATCACCACACGATCAACTAAACCCCAAAAGGAATCCACAAGTATTTAAATCAAGTAATTCCCATAAATTAATCAATTGAATACTATAGGACACCAATCGAAAACCAAGGAACCAACCCAAAATCATAAACCAACAGCCCACAACTTCAATCGACTGGACCCAACCCCTAGTCAACTGAAAAACACACTAGAAAATCCAAAATGCCCAGGACCATTGTCCAGTCAATCGACCCTCGAGATCCAGTCGACTGAACCTCAAGAACATCAATCTAGTCGACTGAACCTATGAGTTCAGTCGACTTAACCCACCTAGAAACTTATTTCGAGCTACGATTTCAACCTCCAAACCTCCAATCGAAACCTCGAAACTCCCTTTTAACATCCTCAAACATACACACGCCTATACCTAACACTAAGGCCACCATAGAAAAATCAGGCACTCGATTCTATCCACCGGAACCAACAAAAACCCGATTTTAACCCAAAAACCAACTTTGATATAAAATTAGATCTACATAGATCTAACCGATAAAAACACCCACGTTTACCCATAGCACCCTTATACAGCAGTAGAGTCTAAAATTCTACCTTGGTGAGTTCGAAACTCAACACCTCGAACCACGTGCAAAACGAGCTTCACTGAAATTGAAATATGACCTGATGGTTGCATAGCCCTCGATGCCAAAAGCAAGGATCCATTGTTGGATTGCTGAAAACTGAGCTCCGGGCCCTCGAGAACTTAGAGAAAAGGCAGAGAGAAAATAAAAAATTTACTGGAGAAGTTTTAAAAAATATCTTTATGAAAATATCTAACTCCAGATATTTATAGATCTCCAAAATATCTTTTTTTGAAATTTTTTTAGAATCGCGCCACAATGGGCCACGGCCCCTGGGAGCCTACCCGCATGCATATCTAAGCACGATCATGCACCAAAAGCAGTAAAAAATGCTCGAAAGAAAACACGTAACGCGCGTCCAAAAATGCCAAAAAAAAAACGGGCCAGGGTCTCACAACTCTACCCCCTTAAAGGAATTTTACCCCCGAAATTCAACTCAAGACCCAAATAACAAACCGTCGATCGCGATCGACACAGGCACACAAGATGGTCAACCAAACCATTCCTAGGATATAGTCAAATAAGGTCAGGCATCCTAGACAACTGCCAACTATCTCAAGGACTCGGGATCTATAACACTCCCAACCTCACATCCTCACCAACCGCTGCCTCAACACAGCACACCATCCACGAGATCCATAATAAAAACATATGCAATGATAAACTGGCCCATAGCCTGCATACTCAGAAAGTATCTCTGCTCATTGAAGGTATATCAACATCCTCCGACACGACCAGTGCCCTGAATGAACTGTGAGCTGTAAGAGAATACACTCGGGGTAACCCCACTCTGTCCTGACCACCAGTTCTCGGCACTGTCGGCTGTCGCACCGATTGAACTGAAGTTCCCCTATCTGTCGTTCGGAAAACCTGGATTGTAGAAGGCCGCAGTCGGTACGCAGCTGAACCTGGCACATACAAACCCACTGGTGTGTCCTCTTCACTCGGCGCACTGCCTCCTTGAGGACAATTCCTACGAATATGTTCGGACTGTCCACACCCATAGCAAACTGGCGGCTCCCTCCCTTGCTGCCAAACTGGTGCCAAACTCTGTGATGGCCTCGGTTGTAAGCAATTTGCCGCACGATGTCCAGGTTGCCTGCATTAGAAACAGGTCAACTCCCTCTGCTCTGGCCTTCGAGACGAAGCCACAGATGGTGATGGTGCTGGAAATTACTGTGATCCAGATGGGTAAAAGCTAGAACCAGAGGACCTTTGCCTCTTACTGGAGCGTTCACCTGTCTGTGCCTCTGCCCCACCCTGTGAAGTTCTAGTCTCCCTCGAAGCTCGAGTCTCAGCTAAAGCATTCTCAACCCTCGCCGCTGCCTCCACCAACTGTCTAAACACACGATATCCCATCACAGCTACTCGCTCCTTGATCGCCGGCCTCAGACCCCGCTCAAACCTCATCAAAAGCAACTCATCTGTGCACTCCATCTCCGATGCAAATTGAGACAAGCTCGTAAACCTGGCCTCGTACTGCATGATGTCTATGGTCCCCTGGGTAAGAGAATAGAACTCCTCCCTACATAACTCCCTCCCTAAAGCTACAAAATATCTCTCCAGAAACACTCCCGTAAAAGCTGTCCATGTGGCCCCCACTGTGCCCCTAGCATATCTCCACCATGCATGAGCAGCACCCCTTAGCTGAAAGGTGGCAAAGGAAACGTATCTCATCCTCCACGATCTATAATGTGTCCAAAATCTGAGTCGTCAGCTCCAATCACTCTGTCGCCATAAGAGGATTAGGATCTCCGACAAAGGTAGGCGGATCCATGCGTATAAATTCCCGCATCGCAACTATAACCCTCGCCTCAGGCACTGACTCCCTCTCCCTAACAGGCTCACCCATAGTAACTAGTAGCTGGATAGAACCAACTAGCACCTGCAATAGCTCCGTCGCGTCCATCAGTCCCTGGGGAGCATTAGCATCCCCAAGATCAGGGATAGGAACATGCCCTTGGCCAACACGACCACGGCCACGACCACGGTCTCGCCCTCTCCTTGTCGGCATCACGTCTATATGAAAGCAAAACAACATATAAGATGCATCACATTTCATGAACATAAATGCTAAACACTTAATGCTATCACATAAGTACATAGGTTCGTGCTAAATAACTCCACATATACCGGGGAGAACCCACAAGAATGACACGTCAATCTGGATAACCTACTCAAATTCCCTAATAGAAATCACGTCAGCTAAACGCGTTTCTAACTTGGCTCCCAAGTTTGTTAATCCAAACTCCCAAAGGCAAGGCCATTACTCTTAAGATTCAACCCCCATGCTCACATATACACATTGTCCACATAAGACCCGTATGCTATCACGTTCATGTTATCAAAACATTTAAACACATGCAGTCAAGCACACGCAATTAACCTCACACGGGAACACACCCCTTCCCATGGCTCATAGGTATTCGAACCCAGAGCTCTGATACCAAGTTGTCACGCCCCAAACTCCAGGTCATGTGAAACACCCATAAACAACCACACAAGATACCTAACCCGAGAATACACTCTCAAAATAAATAATGCATGCATTGTATATAAATGCCAAACGGCAACATTACACGGCTCCAACTCCCGTAAAATATGTTGCAACATATACGTAACAAAAGAACAAAAATGGGAGACTACAGCTCTTCCACCTCTTCAACACCTACAGATCAACCCCCATGACCGGTACCTGAAGAAAAGCAAAATCCCACACCGTGAGCCAAGGCTCAATAGATTCTAAACAGTAGAAGCAGTATAAGCTAAACATGCTCGATAAAAGAAGTGCAGTTTTCGACTCTCTTTCAAGCCATTAAAACGATTTGAAAACAATTTTAGATCACGACTCACCAGAGCCAGAAAACCATTTTCACATGCAAGGGAAAGTGAGGATACAAACCATGTTTTGTTTTACTCATCAAAGTTTTAAAAACAATTCTAGTATTACGACTCCTACAGGCCGTTAATACAGTATTTTGACCCTCGCAGGATGATAAAACAGTTTTAAGAAAATTGGTCTATCCGTCCCAAAATGCAGTACATGTAATCTATGAAGCATATGCCTCATCAGGACCTCATTTAAGCCTTTGGATATAATAAACACACACAAGTGCCTCGTTAGGACCTTGTTTCAGCCGACAGAGCGCACATATCGGCTCCCGCAGCTTACCTAAACACCAGCTTTCACAGCCTATGTCAACCACTGACTTTCGCAGCCTACCTCATTATCGGCTCTCACAGCCTACCTCAATCACTGGCTCTCACAACCTACCTCCATCATCCACACACGCACACATGCATCATCAACCAGGATTTACATCTACTGGATCACAAATTCATCTAAACCATATCATACACATATGCAAACCTAAAACAGGATTTAAAGCATATACCACATTACAAATAATGATTGATATCACAACCACGTAATCCACTTATGCATTTCGTACATAAATAAACAGTTATAAATGTATAAGCAGTTATAAAAGCACATCACCACATATAACCTCACACCACGACGTCACCCGTCACGTAACCCAACATCCATACACATGGACCCAAGAGGCCCACACACGCCAACACGATCAACAGACCAACATAACTCGACCCAACCAAAGGCCAACACCAAACCCACAACCAGGTTCTCACCAAAAACCTACCTCAAAACCAAACCACGGACCCACACGTCCCACGCATAACCAACATGCACACAACCGTGCCACAACACTCAAAACCCACCTATGCAGGTCAACCCAAGGACGGCATCAAAATAAACACCCGGGATTACAACACGAACTCGTAAAACCACCACACGACTAATCGAACCCCAAAAGGAATCCACAAGTATTTAAATCAAGTAATTCTCATAAATTAATCAATTGAATACCATAGGACACCCATCGGAAACCAAGGAACCAACCCAACACCATAAACCAACAACCCACAACTTCAGTTGACTGGACCTAACCCCCAGTCGACTGAAAAACACACTGGAAAAGCCAAAACACCCAGGAGCACTATCCAGTCGATTGACTCTCGAGGTCCAGTTGACTGAACCTCAAGAACACCAATCTAGTCGACTGAACCTATGAGTTCAGTCGACTGAACCCACCCAGAAACTGATTTTGAACTACGGTTTCAACCTCCAAACCTCCAATCGAAGCCTCAAAACTCCCTTTTAACATCCTCAAACATACACACGCCTATACTTAACACCAAGGCCACCACAGAAACACCCAGCACCCGATTCCATCCATCGGAACCAACAAAAACCCAATTTTAACCCAAAAACCAACTTTGATATAAAATCAGATCTACAGAGATCTAATCGGTAAAAACACCCACGTTTACCCATAGCACCCTTATACAGCAGTAGAGTCTAGAATCCTACCTCGGTGAGTTCAAAACTTTACGTCTCGAACCACGTGCAAAATTGAGCTTCACCGAAATTAAAATCTGACTGGATAGTTGCGTAGCCCTCGATGCCAAAAGTAAGGATCCGCTATTGGATTGCTGAAAATGAGCCCCGGGCCCCTAAGAACTTAGAGAGAAGGCAGAGAGAAAATGAGAAACTTACTGGAGAAGTTATGGAAAATATCTTTATGAAAATTTCTAACTCTAGATATTTATAGGTCTTCAAAATATATATATTTTTTGAAATTTTTTGAGAATCGCGCCACAATGGCCCACGGCCCCCGAGAACCTACCCGCATGCATATCTAAGCCCGATCATGCATCAAAAGCAGTAAAAACATGCTCGAAAGAAAACACGTAACGCGCGTCCAAAAACGCTGAAAAAAGAAAACGGGTCAGGGTCTCACATGAGAGCTTTAAGATGCATGAAGATAAAACAATATCTAGCATGTACACTCGCTTTACTCATATTATAAATTCTCTTAATGCACTTGAAAAAACATACCAGTCTTATGAGTTGTTAAGGAAAGTACTCAAAGTCTTGCCACCTATTTGGAAAGCTAAGGCTACAGCCATCTCCGAGGCAAGAAATCTAAGGGTCATGACCTTGGATAGCTAATTGGCTCACTGTTGACGTACGAGCTTAAGATAAATGAAAGAGTCAATGAGCAAAATAAGGTCAAGAAATCTATTGCCCTCAAAGCCTCAAAAGAAAGCTCCAGTGATGAAGAAAATGAGGAAATCAATGATGATGACATGGCTCTTATCACAAGAAGATTCAGCAAATTCCTCAAGCAAGACAAAAGGCTTTCAAGAAGATTTCAAGGTACAAAATTTGACAAAGGAGACGCAAGCAAATGAGACCTCAAGAAAGAATCACTTACGTGCTACAACTGCAACAAGACTGGGCACATCAGACGGGAATGTCCTTTACTCAAAAAGGACTCTAAGAAGAAAAAGAAAGCTATGAAAGCAATCATGTGAGATGACTCAGACTCAAACGACTCAAGCTCTAGCTCAAGCGATGAAGTAATGGAAAACTTTTACTTAATGGCAAGCATAGACGAAGAGGTAAATTCACACTCTAACTCTTGCAATTTTTCTTGCTCCTCTTATTCTATGCCATTATACGGTGATCTTAAAAATAAAATATTTAATTTACATAAAAGTCTCTTGAAATTGGAAAAAAAAATTTTAATTGAAAAATAAAAATATAAGCTTTTCTAAAGCAATTTAGGTCTTAAAACTCTCAAATGAAAATGTAAAAAATGAAAAAGAAAACATTTCTAAGGACCATGATTTAAAAGTTAAAAGATTGGAAAAAGAAAAACTCATTTTAAGAGTCAAATTTGATAGATTAACAAAAATTTTTGAAAATGAGATTTCAAATTTAACAAAAGAAAATGATAGGTTAAGAAAAGATCTTACAAACTTGAAAGGTAAAAATACTAAAAATGATGTTTCCTATAAATTAAAAGGAAAAGTAGAAGATTACTTACAAATTATCTATAAATTTACAAATGGAAAAAAAAATTTGAAAAATTTTTGGGAGCACAAAGAAGATTATTGAATAAAGAAGGAATAGGTTATAATGAAGAAGTTAAACTTAAATCCAAAAATTATTTTGTGAAAAAATCAGAAAGCTTTTCAAACACATTTTCTAAAAATATTTATGAAAATGTAACTTGCTTTCAATGCAAAAGAAAATGACATATTAAATTTGATTGCCTACTAAAAAGAAATAATGGGGTCACAAAAATAGTTTGAAAAATAAAAGAGACTAATCCTATAGAACCTAAAAAGATTTGGATACAAAAAAAAACACTTAAATTGTTTTGTAGGTATGCTTGAGATCCTCATCATCAAAAGAAAAATGGTATTTGGATAGTGGATGCTTAAGACATATGACGGGCGATAAGATGAAATTCTTAACCTTAACACCTAAAGACAGAGGTCATGTAATATTTGGAGACAACGCAATAGGTAAAATTATTGGTATAGGTAAGGTTGGTAAGGACTCTTCCCTATCTATTGATAACGTACTATTTGTCGATGGTCTCAAACATATTCTCCTTAGTATTAGTCAATTATGTGACAAAGGCTATAGTGTAAAATTTTTGCATGATACATGTGTTGTTGAAAATAAAGAAAATAATAAAATTTTATTTGTTGCAAAGAGATTTGAAAATGTTTACACTATTAATTTTGCAAATCTACATTCTCAAAATATTTTTCTGTTGTAAATGAAACTAGTTGATTTTGGCATAGGAGGCTAGGTTATGCTAGCATGGATTTCCTATCCAAACTTGTCAAGAAAGATTTGGTCAAAGGCTTGTCTAAGACTAAATTCATCAAAGACAATGTTTGTGATGTTTGCCAATTTGGTAAGCAAGCTAAAACTAGTTTTAGAAAAAAACAAAAAATTTCTACAAATAGGCCACTACAATTACTTCATCTTGATTTATTTGGTCCTATGAAACCCCAAAGTCTTAGAGAAAAAGCATATTATTTTGTAATAGTTGATGATTTTTCACGATATACATGGGTTTTATTTCTTGCATTAAAAAACGAAGTATGTCATGTGTTTGCCAAACTTTGTAAGAAAATTCAAAATAAAAATGGCTATTCTATTCTACACATTCGTAGTGATAGAGGAGAAGAATTTAAAAATAACGACGTTGAAAACTTTTGTGACCAAAATGGAATTTCTCACAATTTTTTTGCACCTCGAACTCCTCAACAAAATGGGGCTGTTGAGAGAAAAAATAGATCTTTACAAGAAATGGCACGTACTATGTTAAATAAACACGAAATTCCTAAATATTTTTGGGCCGAGGCAGTTAATACTGCTTGCTATGTAATGAACCGAGTTTTCATAAGATATCATTTAAATAAAACTCCTTATGAGCTATGGAATGGTAGAAAGCCCAACATTTCTTACTTTCATGTTTTTGGATGTAAATGTTTCATTTTAAATGACAAAGATAAATTAGAAAAAATTGATTCTAAATCTGATGAAGGAATTTTTTTTGAGTATGCTACTAATAGTAAAGCTTATAGAGTATATAACAAAAGAACTATGACATTAGTTGAGTCTATTCATATTACTTTTGATGAAGCTAACTGTTTTTCTTCTGAGATTCCAGTTGATGATGATTTAAACATTAATAAAGGAATGGAAGAAATGAAAATCAAGGAAGACAAAGGTAAAAGCATCAAGATTGATGATGAACACACGGACCTACCAAAAGAATGGAAAACAGTGAAGGATCATCCTATGGAACAAATTATAGGTGAACTTTCACGAGGTATAAGTACTCGATCTTCATTTAAAAATATTTTTGATCATCTTGCATTCCTTTCACAAGAAGAACCCAAGAATACAAATGAAGCATTAGAAGATGAATCTTGGATAATGGCTATGCAAGATGAATTAAATCAGTTTAAAAGAAATGAAGTTTGGAACTTAGTTCCTAGGCCTAAAGAAAATACCATAATTGGAACTAAATAAATTTTTAGAAATAAAAAGGATGAAAATGGTATTGTTATTCGAAACAAGACTAGGTTAGTCGTACAAGGTTATAATCAAGAAGAAGGAATTGATTTTGAAGAAACATACACACCCGTAGCTAGGATGGAAGCCATTCGCATGCTATTAGCATATGCATCATATAAGAATTTTAAACTCTTTCAATTAGATGTAAAAAGTGCTTTCTTAAATGGTTTTATAAATGAAGAAGTATATGTTGAACAACCACCTGGTTTTGAAGAGTATGATTATCCAAACCATGTATTTAAATTAACAAAAGCAATATATAGTTTAAAACAAACTCCTCGAGCATGGTACGAAAGTCTAAGTAACTTCTTATTAGAGAATGGCTTTACAAGAGAAAAAATAGACACAACTTTATTCATTAAAACAAACAAAGAAGACATGCTTATTGTACAAATATACGTAGATGATATCATATTTGGTGCTACTAATGAGATTTTGTGCAAGAAATTTTCTATTTGTTTGCAAAAGGAGTTTGAGATGAGCATGATGGGAGAGCTCACATTCTTTCTTGGACTCCAAATCAAGAAAGCGAAGAATGAAACTTTCATCAACCAATCAAAGTACGTACGTGAGCTGCTCAAGCGCTTCCAAATGGAAAATAGAAAAGTTTTGGGTACTCCAATGAGTCTCTCAACTAAACTTGAGAAAGATGCGGAAGGAAAACCGGTAGACACTAAGCTTTACCGAGGTATGATAGGTAGTTTACTTTATTTAACTACAAGTAGGCCTGACATAATATTTAGTATATATATGTGTGCACATTATCAAGCTTGTCCTAAAGAATCACACCTAGTCGCTATAAAAAAATATTAAGATATTTGGTGGGCACAATAGATATAGGCTTGTGGTATCCTAAGTTCACATCTTTTGAAATGATAAGTTATTTTGATGCGGACTTTGCTGGTTGCACAATTGACCGTAAAAGCACTAGTAATACATGTCATTTCTTAAGAAAATCACTTGTCTCTTGGTTTTCAAAGAAACAAAATTTTGTAGCTTTATCTACCGATGAAGTCGAATATGTGGCTGCTGGAAGTTGTTGTGCACAAATTTTATATATGAACCAACAACTTAATGATCTTAAGTTAAAATACGGTGTCGTGTCAATTAAGTGTGATAACACAAGTGCGATAAATATCTCCAAAAATCTAATTTTGGATTCACGAACAAAACATATTGAGATACGCCATCATTTTCTTCATGATCATGTACAAAAAGGCGATAAATTTTTAGAATGTGTGAGCACTAGTGAACAATGGACATATATCTTTACTAAACCTCTTATTGAGGATTGCTTTATCATTATTAAATGAGAATTGGGTTTTATGCATGCTCGTGAAGTTGTATAAAAACACTCTTTATTAAGCATTGTGTTTACTTATAGCCCCTTTACATCAAGCATTTGTTGAAAATCAGAAATCTTGAAAAAACACTATTTAGTCGACTGAGGCCCTTTTTCTAGTCGACCGAACCAATTTTTCTCAATTCAGTCGATCGAACATACCAGCTCAGTCGATCAAACCTTCAGGGATTTTGACAAACAAAAAAGCCAAACTACTTTTATTCGCTGATATTTCATTTTTTTAACTCTCGGCTTCTCTCTCCTAGGGCACGAATATATTGGTTTTTCACTTCAAAAGGATCCCAACTAAAACCCCTATTTCACACCACCATTCTACCTACCCTACATTTCCATCTCTCAAAACCTTTCAATGGCACCTAGGGTTAGAGGAGGCAAAGGGAAATCTATTGCTAGAGATGATCCCACCG
>JAOTRH010478602.1:0-25760 GCA_034768845.1 Heliamphora exappendiculata
AATTATATTTTTAGTATTTAATTTTATTTTAATAAAATTAATTTTCTATTTTATGAGAATCTTTATGAGTAATATATGTGTATTATTTTTAATGTTATACATGGATGTCCAATATTCTGTATAGTATTTAATCTGGTGTATAGAGTATGACTTGCACACAGAAGATCAGATTTTAAGTTTTTGCATAATATAACTTTTATGTTCACAGTTTAGATGGAAATGAACATATCATTTGTACGATTGTAGCACAGAGTTTTAGTAGGCCTGACTTAGTTACGGGGAACAGATAATAGTATCGTCTATTATTCTGACTCTCTATGCTAGTACATTTGTGTGTATTGAACGGAACATTTGGGGTAATTAATTTTGTACTAACTATATAAATTAATTCACATCCAAGGTTATTATAAATAGTGCTTATCCTCTTAATCCTGAAATAATTTTTGATTTGCGTATATTTAATATTTGTTATTTTGATTCATTAGAGGGTGCGATCTTATATGAGTCTATATTTCTGGTGAGTTGAATAGCGGTATTATTTATATGACAAATATTAATTATTGACAAAATTCACATTATAAAAGATCGAGATTGACGATACCCCCTTAAGAATACTTATAAGTTTTGACCTGGCTAAACCCTGTAGGTGGATTTAATTATCAAGCGGTTAAATAAGTTTAGCGGAAGGACTTAAGGAATATCAAGATGCCGATTAAATTAAATTATTAATAATTAAATTTAATTGATGGGTATCGAGAATCTTAACGTTGGGAGAAATGGTAAGCATTTAATAACAGAAGCTCAATGCAATAAGGTCTTGAGATTATGGGTCAGAGTGCAATTATAGTTTTTTAGTGGTGTGAACTGTAATTCAGTATTTTATGAAAATTGCAGAAACCGCTGCTGGTTTTTTATAATTGCATATACCTCTATGCGTCTTTCTTTAATTGTAGAAACCGCTGGTAGGTGTTTGTGTTTCACTGGAAGTCTTACTCGTAATTACTTCCCAGGTCGCTACTGTAGCCCTATATATATACGCGGGTAGGCTGAACCAGTTTGAGATTGGTAGATCATATCTCATATATTATTATGATATTATTTTTTCTTTCAAGACTTATATATATCGGGGTTCTGCCGGTACAAGTTCTCAGAGGATCGTAGCCCACACTACATTCGAGGATCACGTAAGGGAATACAATAGAAGATCTGACTGGAGGTTTAACTCGGAATCAAGTCATAGTTGAAGATTAGATCTATAAGAGGTATTCTTCTAAATTAATTTTGGTTGCACGGGTTTATTTTTTATCGTTCGACGTCAAAAGTTTTATCTAGAGCCCGTTTTGGCGTTTACCCATCCAGTTAATTTTTTATCGATAATCGTTTTTCAAAAAATAATGATCTTTGTAGTATTGCCTCCAACATTTATGCCTAAAACATTACTTAAAAAATAATCTAAAAAATGTCCCGAAAAATCATGAAAATGGGCCCTCCTGAACCGCCGCTGGCAAAACTGTCGGTGGTGGCTATTTTATTAATTTTTTACAACTATTTTGGGACTTATTTTACTACTGTTTTTAATTCAAAAAGTCTTCAAAAACTTACCAAATTTTTTTTTAAAACCGTTAAAAAAATTACCGGAATCCGTGGCTCGTAAAACTTGAAATCACTGTCGGTGCCGCAGCCTGTTCTTTGTGTTCTTGGATATTCATACCTATTCTTAAATATTCTAAACTAATATTTCAAATCAAATAATAGCTATTACATCAAAAACCTATATCCCGTAGGCTCACATTCGATCTAAAAAACTTAAACTATCATTATCAACCCTCTTGAATAAAAAAACTAAATCATCATCCAAATCATTTAATCAGACATGAAAATAATGATAATCATAAATTTTAGATTAGAAAGCCTATAAAACAAAGTTATCACAGTTTTAAATCTATTCGAGCCTTCGATAAATCATAAACAAAAAATAACGGCTCTAATACCAATTATTAGAGGCAAACTGCTAAGATCATTATTTTGTAAATGATTTTTCGATAAAAAAATAACTGGATGGGCAATCGCCGAAATGTGCTCCAAATAAAACTTTTTTTGTTGAACGATCAAAATAAAATCCGTGCCACCACAGTTAATTTTAAAATAATTCCTTCTTGGTCGATTCTCCAACTACGAATTTGATCCTCGAGTTGAAACTTCTGTTAGATCTTCTATTGTATTCCTTTATGCGATTTCCGAACATAGTGTGGGCTACGAATATTCGAGAGCACGTACTAGCAGAACCTGGTCAACCTTAGTCTTGAAGACAAGTTCTAAATATGGTTCAGCCTATCAGCATATTTATAGGGCTACAATAGGGATTTATGAAGTAATTACGACAAAGACTTCTAGTGTAACTCAAATACGTATCCAGCGATTTTCGCAATTAAGCAAATCTCTCAGCGATATCTGTAATTATGAAAACTTTACAGCAATTTCTGCAATTTTTATAAAGTACTAAATTACAGTTCACACCACTAAAGAGCTGTAACTGTACTCTAAGCCATAATCTCAAGACCATCTTGCATTGAGCTCCTGTTATTAGATGCTTAATTCATCTACTCACGTTAAGATTCCCGATACCTGTCAATTAAATTTAACTACTAACAATTTAATTTAATCGGCATCTTTAAAATTCTTAAACTCTTCCGCTTAACTTATTTGACCACCGAATAATCAAATTCACCTGCAGAGTTTGGCTAGATCAAAACTTATAAGCCTCCTTAAGGGGGTATCGTTAATCTCGATCATTCGAGACGTGGATTCTATCAATAATTAATATTCACTATATAAATAATACTGCTATCCAACATACTATGAATATAGACCCATATGAAATAGCCCCCTCTAATGAATCAAAATAACGAGTATTAAATATACGTAAATAATTAATTATTTCTAGATTAAGAGTATAAGCACTCTCATAAAAACCTTGGGGTGTAAATTAATTTATATAGTCAGTATAAAATTAATTATCCAAATGTATTCCGTTCAATACACTTAAAGTATACTAGCACAGAGAATCAAAATAAAAGACGATGGTATTATCTATTTTCTGTAACCAAGACAGGTCTACTAAAACTCTATGCTATAGTCATACCAATGGTATATCCATTTCCATCTAAATTGTGAACAAAATTTTATATTCTGCAAGAACCTAAAATCTGATATTCTGTATGTAAGCCGTACTCTACACATCAAATTAAATACTGTACATAATAAAAAACATACATACATAATATTTAAAGAAATGATATACATATATTGTTCATTAAGATTATCATAAAATAGATAATTAATTTTATTAAAATAAAATTAAATACTAAAAATATATTTTTCAGTATACAACCCTAACAGATACAACAAGGACCTATGGAGTAAATAAGGTGTGGGCCTTCTAATGCAATTATGAAATTCTAGTTCAACCCAGAAGTAATTTTATAAAAATATAAATAATTATTCATTTTATTCAAAAATTATAATTTGCACCCCCTGCCTTTTTCTTAAAATTGAAATATTCGAGCTCCTGTTATTGAATACTTATTTATTCTCCACACGTTAAAATTACAGATATTCTCTGATTAAATTAAATTACTGACAATTATATTTAATCGGCTTCTTCAAAAAATTCTTAAGACCTTCCATTCAACTTATTTGACAAGCCGAATTATAAAATCATCTGCATGGTTTGATTCAGTCAAAACTTATAAACTTTCTTAAAGGAGTATCATCATTCCATTCACGGAACGTAAATTTCATCAATAATAAATATCTACCATATAATTAACGCCATTATCCAACTCATCGAGATTATAGACTCGTAAAATGTTGCACATTTTAATTAATCAAAATAACTAACATTAAATATACATGTCTAATAATTATTTTATAATTAAGAGTATAAGCATTCATAATAACGCTGAGGTGTAAATTAATTTATGTAATCAGTATAAAATTAATTATGCAACGCGGTCCTGTTCAATACATACAAAGTGTACTAGCACAATGAGTCAGAATAATTATCGAAATAATTACCGTTCTCCGTAATCAAGACATATCTACTAAAATATTGTGTTACAGTCGTACTGATGGTGTGTCTAATTCTATCTATAAGACTGTGACCATAAACATAGATTCTACAAGAACTGACCATCTGGTCTTATACGCGTAAGCCGAACTCTACACACTAGATTAAATACTATGTAGAGTAGAAGACATTCATGCACAACATTAAATAAATAATTAAATGTATACATTGCTCATTAAGATTCTTATAAAATAAAAAAATAAATTTTATTTAGAAAATAAAATTAAATACTAAAATCAAAACTATAGTTTTTAGTATACAACCCAAATAATCTCCCATTTATACTCAAAATCATACTGCCAAACAATGCGGGTGTTTCAGATTGGGAGTGGGAATGCACCGAATATCCATCGTTTTTAAAAAATGTTCATTTTCTGTTTAAAACGAAAAATCCAAGATATCTAAATGCATTTTTAAAACAAAATAGAGTCGTCACTTGGTTTTTGAGAAAAATCAAAAAAAAACAAAAGAAGGCTGCGAGTATTTTAAAAGCGTAATCAGAGAAAAAAAGAGTTCAGGGACTAAGGTACGAGAAGGGAAGGTGTTAGGCACCCTTCTTGCCCAACCATGAGGTTGGCCTATACTTTGTCAATATTGACTCTTGTTGTAAACTTTTTAAAGATAACATTTACAAAATAGGAGGTTAAAGAGAGTCCATACAAAAGCAAACAAAGAAGCAAAACCTAACTACGATTCTCAGGGTCATGCCACTTGGTTATTATTTCTAGATATGCTACACGTATAGTTTGAACAAAGAAAAATGAAAAACATGCTGATAGGTGATAAAATGAATACGTAAGAGCCTAAGGGGCAAGTGACAATGTTTCTATTTCTAACCATGCTATAAACAGGCTATACGGAACAAACAGAGAGGATTGAAACACTGGATGTACACAAAACTCACGGTCATGACAATAAATATCACGGCTGTGACATAAAAAGGTCAGCAACATGGCGGCCGTGACACCAATAGAGAAACTGCAAGAAACAAGCTAAAAATACTCACAGCCGAGGCAAATAAAAAGTCGCGACTATGGTTTTCAGGACTCTAGAAAAGGTATGAATGCAAAATAGGGCTTAAAGGAGGCCCAAACATGTAGAATAAGTAGGATGGAGGCCATGACCTATTGATCTTAGACCAAGTCCACATCCTTCAACCTCTGTACAAATAATAACTCTAAACAAAACATGTAAGGAACCAAAGATGAAGAGAAAAGCATATAAACACATTTCTCATGTCACAGGTCCTGTATAAACCCACGGCCGTGAGGTGTGGATAAAGCGGTTGTGACAATCATAGGAATGAAAGGGTGTGATACTTATACATAAGATGCGGTCAACACTGCGTGGTTTATGCAACATACGGCTACGACATGGAGAGGTTGCGACCGATAGTTTTAATGTCCATAGAGCTTATTAAAACAAAGGTGTAAAGAACAAGAACCATAACCTACTTGATTTAGGCTAGATTTGCTGTCCATCACCCATCGAGAAGATGAATCAAGGTACAAAAGGGGAGAAAAACTAAACAAAACAATTAAAAAGGAGAGAGACTTGAAATAAATGAACATCAGAAGGTCTTTGAAAGAGTTTACACATCTTACCCTAAAACGAATACCACGGCCATGTATCTTCGAAGTCACAGCCATATGTTTTATAGGTAACTAAGATGGTGGCTAGGCAAAATACCTCATACCCGATACTACTAGTTTTAGAAACCATACGGCTACGACATAATAAAGGAACAACCGTTAGGTTTGTAGAACCACAGAACAAGCAGAAATAAAAGTTTAAGGAACAGAGACCACAGCCCATTTAATCTAGACTAGATCTACTATTCATCACTTCTCAAAAAAGTAAACCAAGATGCATAAGCATTAAATAGAACAAAATCAAGATAGAAAAATATAAAATAAAGGAAGATTAAAGGGTTTTGAAAGCATTTCTTTACATCTTCAGCCTAAAAGGAATGTCGCAGCCTGGGTAAATAAACCACACGGTCGTACGTTGTATAAGTTTGAAAATGACATCTTGGTATAGAAACCTCACGGCCATTACTATTTTTGATAAAAAAGATAATGGCTAGGATAACGACTAGGATAAACTCCTCACGGCCGTCGTTATTGGTTTAAGAAAACACATAGCCGTGTCATTGGAAAGTCACGGCTATGCAATTCTGTGAACCTCAGAGGGCTTCAAATGTGCTCAGTGTGCTTGTGGGTTGAAAATAGGATGGAAACAATAGTAAATATATGGAGCAAAGGACTGTAAAGGAATTGAATATAATAAGAACTTAAGAAAAATGATGCTTGTATAGACATAAATGATAAATAGCCAACAAAACAATAGAAATCTCAACCATGACACCCTCGGAGGAAGAAAATGAGGGTTTAAAGAAAAGTCGTGGTTCCTAAGGTTACCTCGTGTATATATCCGCCTTAAATGGTCTCTCGGAGGTGTGAATAAAAAGTCTTCAATCTAATACGAGCTCCAAAGACTCCTCTGAGGCAAGCAAGGACACAAATATGACTCAAGAAGTTTAGAATGGTTGAAGAATATTAGGTGGGTGTTGATTTCGACAGAGTTTTGGCCTCTAGGTATCCCTCCCTCTCTCTTTCTTTGATTTAGCTTGGAAACGATGCCTACTTCTAGGCAAAATGGGCAAGGCAGACCCATTTTGGAATGTTACCACCTATCCAAAAGGGGTAAAAGTTATAGCCGTCACCTTTTTACTTTTAATAGTTCAGGCTGCTACCTTTATGCTTTTTACATTACAAGCCGCAACCTTTGTTGGTGGAAAAAGTGGCAGTTTGTTTACAAATGTTGCGGTCGTTACATGCAATGTTATGACGAAGATCAAAAAGATATGGCAAGGATTAAGAGGTTGCGGCTGTGACAAATAAAGTCACGGCCTTGGCTATTTTGGGTGGTTTCCTTGGGTTTTGAACTGAATTCATGTTTTTGCTTGCTTAGGCGTATCCTCAAGTTTGATTCTCATTCTTTCATCATCGGGGCGCATTCGAGACGGGTGCCTAAGATTCGACTTGGTCAGATTGGGGTGTCTACAGTTGCCCCTCTTTGACAAAGCTTCTAACAATTTGTGGCGTAAGTACTGTCAAAGCTTTAGAGACAAACCGGTTAAACAAGCTTTCAATCTTGGGCATAAACAAAACATATAAAAAAGCATGGTCGAACCCAAATTTCTATCGAGCTTCCTACGTACTCCATTGCAAGGAATTAGACTGATAATAGTTCGTGGGAGAATGCATATGATGTAAACAGGCTAATCATGATGCATACCAAATACAAAACATGGTGCATGTATAAGGTATGATTCAAAACATAGGAACTTCAAAAGGTCGAGTTATGTGATGCCTCGAATCTTGGGAGTATCTAGAGTGACAATTAACTAATAGGGCTGCGAAAATTAAATAATGATAATACTTATGTGTGCCAAAAATCAGATATTATAGAGTTATATAGTATAGACCCAATTAAATTCTTTTTAGAGTGCATCGAACAATACAGAAAATAGGTGGATAACCACAAAATTGGTATTACGGCCGAGGAAAGCTGGGAGAAAAGCCAGAAACTCTTAATCAAGGCTCTATGTCCGCGTCAATGTACTCGTCAATAAGCTCTTCTAGCTCTTCGAAACTTAGTATGAAATGCTAGAGAAACTCACACCAACATACAAATATTTTCAAGTAACAGGTTAAAACACGACAGATAAAAAAAATAGCAGGCTAATCATGACAATGATTATGATGAGAAATGATGTAACCAATTTAATTTTCTAATCCAATTTAAACTTAAGTTATTCTAAGTTCTCCTAACTGAGGTAAACCATTCTAAAACCCCATGATTCCAATCACGCTGACCAAGTCTACCGATCGACAAATTGCGTTCCTTAAACCGTGGGATAACTACATAGTGGACTAAGTGTCCAGCCGGGTTATCACTAACGGCAAAGGCGTGGATAAGTCAACACTCAGACTCTCGACTCTCAAGTCAAGGTCAAACGCGGAATCGCGAAATCTAACTCCGATTATTACGCCACCCGAACCGCATTCACCAGAATACAAATATCACAACAATGTGCTTTTAGCACTTGAGGCAAAAATCTCCGAAAACAAATCAAGGCATATAGCCAATATCACAATATTTCTAAACATCCAAATTTCCAACAATTTCAATTCCATCAATCACAGTATCAACCCTAATATTCAATTTTTATTCTTTTTTTAAAATAAAACAGTAAACCTCGTAAAACTCACCCAATAATGATGTGGCATGATATAATATGCTAAAATTATAAATTTTGTACTTACATGGGAATTTATGCATGAGTATGATTATTTAGCATGTAAAGAAAAATGTATACCATTTAATCTAAAGTTACATTAAAATACTAAGGCTAAAAATACAATGTGCATAGATTAACGATTTAACTAAATTTGTATGTAAATAATTCAACCACTCAAATCATGTAAATATATCAAGACAATATCACATATTCTAATTATTTAACCATGCATAACATAACATAGGAAACCCAAAATAATAGCATTAACACAAAAACATATTTAACCACAGTCAGAATTTTCAGGTTTTAGCTACTGGTTTTAGGATTTTTAAAATACCTAGACTTGGAATTAAAATTTGAGATTTGGTAGGCACCCTATTTGAGATGTTCTGAATACTTTTTTAATTTTACACTTTTTTCAATTTTTCCTCTAAGGTCTCGGTTTTGACAAAACAAAATTTCTGTGCTAGTGTAGAGAAAAATCCCAGAACAGTGATGCAAAAACTCAGTGGCTTCAAAAATAGGAATGAGGACTTAGACTTAAAAATTCATTTTTCAAATTTTTACAGTGGTAGATAGATGAGTTCAGAAGCTCTGGGACTTGGCCTTGTAATTGTTTTATTTTGTTAGAATTTATTATGAATATTCTACCAAATAATGTCTAGATTTGACACACTTTGGGAGAATAACTGCCATTTTCTTTATACACATGCAAACGGGTTGATTCTAGCGGGGTTAGAAAGATAAGACGTTTATCTATCCAGCCACATAAAAATCATACCGAGAGCTTATTTCTACAGTAAATGACATGGATTCAAAGTGGTATGTCCAATTAACCATTTTAGCCCGATTTACTTATCTATTTTTAGAAAAATAAGGGAAAGGATTTGGACCTCAAGAAAATTTGTGCATGTAATTGGATTTTGTTGACAAAAATCTTTGTTGACAAAATTCCTTCATACTCAAATCTGTCTAAAAAGGATTTTTGTCAACAAAATTCAATTGTGTTTTCTAGGCTCCTAGACCCATGGCCCTTGCATGCATGGCTATATCTCTTATGTATATGATTTATACATGATCTATACACCATGTACATGTTGGAGGCAATACTGCCAAGATTATTATTTTTGTAAACGATTTTCGATAAAAAATTAACTAGACGGGTAAACACCGAAATAGGCTCCAGATAAAACTTTTGACGACGAACGATCAAAATAAAACCCGTGCAACCAAAGTTAATTTAGAAGAATACCGTTTGTCGATCTAATCTTCAACTACGACTTGATTTTGAGTTGAAGCTTCTTTCAAATCTTTTACCGTATTCCCGTATGCGATCCTCGAATGTAGTGTGGGTTACGGACTATCGAGAACTCGTACCGGCAAAATCTCGATATATTTAGTCTTAAAAGAAAAAATATGATATATCAATAATAATAAACTAGTTCAGTTTACCCGCATATATATAGGGCTACAGCAGGGACCTATGAAGTAATTATGAGTAAGACTTCTAGTGGAACACAGACACCTACGAGCAGTTTCTACAATTATGGAAAGACGCAGTGATTTTTGCAATTTTTATAAAACACTGAATTACAGTTCACACCACTAAAGAACTATAATTGCACTCTGACTCATAATCTCAAGACCTTCTTGCATTGAGCTCATGTTATTAAATACTTACTGTTTCTCCCCACGTTAAGATTCTCGATACCCACCAATTAAATTTAATTACTGACAATTTAATTTAATCGGTATTTTGATATTCCTTAAGTCTTTCCGCTTAACTTATTTGACCGCCGGATAATTAAATCCACCTGTAGGGTTTGGCCCGGTCAAAACTTATAAGCATTCTTAAGGGGGTATTTCAATCCCGATCTTTCGGGACGTAGATTCGTTAATAATTAATATTTTCTCTATAAATAATACCGCTATCCAACTCACAGAGAATATAGACACATATAAGATCGCACCCTCTAATGAATCAAAACAACGAGTATTAAATTTATGCAAATCAATAATTATTTCAGGAATAAGAGGATAAGCACTATTCATAATAAATTTGGGATGTGAATTAATTTATATAGTCAGTACAAAATTAATTACCCCAAATACCCCATTCATAACACACAAAGTGTACTAGCACAGAGAGTCAGAACAATAGACGGTGCTATTGTCTGTTCTCCGTAACCAAGATAGGCCTATTAAAACTCTGTGCTACAGTTGTACCGATGGTATGTCCATTTCCATCTAAACTGTGAATATAAAACTTATATTCTATGAGAACCTAAAATTTGATCTTCTGTGTCAAGCCGTACTCTATACACCAAATTAAATACTATACAGAATATTGGACATCCATATATAGCATTAAAAATGATACATATATATTGCTCATAAAGATTCTCATAAAATAAAAAATTAATTTTTAAAAATAAAATTAAATACTAAAAATATAGTTTTTAGTGTACCAACCCTAATAATTTCCCACTTATACTCAAAACCATGCTGCCATACATCTGACTCTCATGTCCTCTACGTGACTATCAAAAGTCTTAGCTGGTAAGCTCATTGTAAAATGATCTGTAAGGTTGTCTCCTGATACAATTTTGGTCATAGAAATATCACCTCTCTGTACAATTTCTCGTATCAGGTGATACTTACACTCAATGTTCTAGCCTTTCTTATGGACCCTTGGCTCCTTCGAGTTTGCAACCGCTCCGCTATTGTCACAGTAAAGTGTAATAGCCTACTGAACTGAAGGTATCACCTCTAGATCCATCAGGAAGTTCCTGAGCCAAACGACCTTCTTGGCTGCTTCAGAAGCTGCCACATACTTGTTCTCCATGGTGAAATTAGTAATGTAGGACTGCTTGATGCTCCTCTAACTTATAGCTCCACCTTCTAAGGTAAACACATATCCTGAGGTAGACTTACGAGAATCTCTGTCAGACTAAAAATCTGAGTCTGTGTATCTCAAAGGTAATAGACTGTCTACTTGGTAAACCAACATATAATCCTTAGTCCTTTTCAAGTACTTGATTATATTTTTTACCGTAGTTCAATGCTCCTACCCTAGGTTAGACTGATATCTGCTAACCATGCCAATGGCAAAGCAGATGTCGGGTCTAGTGTAAAGCATAACATACATGAGGCTTCCTACTGTCGAAGCATAAGGAACCACCTTTATCCTCTCTATCTCATTAGGTGTCTTAGGACACTAATCCTTGGATAGAGTAATTCCATGCCTGTAAGGGAGAAACCCTTTCTTGGAATCCTGCATGCTTAAACAATCAAGGATATCATCGATATACTTTGCTTGTGATAAGCCCAACATCCTTTGTTTCTGATCTAGCATTAGTTTGATTCCAAGGATGTAATTGGCTTCTCCCAAGTCCTTCATATTGAACTACCAAAATAACCATACTTTAACCGTAGATAATGCCCCCATATCGTTTTCGATGAGCAAGATATTATCTACATAAAGTACTAGGAAGATCGCCACGCTTCTGTCACGCTTCTTGTACATACATGACTCATTTGGACTTTGATCAAAATCATAAGACTTAATGGCTTGATCAAACCGAGTGTTCCAAGACCTTGATGCTTACTTAAGTCCATAAATGGATCTCTTAAACTTGAACAACATGTGCTCTTGGCCCTTACAATGAATCCGTCTGATTATATCATATAGATACACTCGTCAAGACTTCTGTTAAGGAAAGATGTCTTGGCATCCATTTGCCAGATTTCATAATCGAAATGTGCGACAATAGATAAGAGAATCCGGATAGACTTAAGCATGGCTACCGGCAAAAAGATTTTCTCATAGTCGATCCCTTCTTTCTAAGTAAATCCTTTAGCAATAAACCTTGCTTTAAAGGTTTCAACCTTCCCGTTTACTCCTCTCTTCCTCTTGTAGATTCACTTGCATCCAATGGGTTTTATCCATTCAGGTGGTTCTACAAGTTTTCAGATCTGATTAGCATACATAGATTCCATCTCTAAATTTATAGCCCTTTGTCAAAGATCTGCATCTTTGTCTTGTAGTGCTTTATTGTAGTTACAAGGCTCGATATCTAGTTTAGTTGGGATCTTGTCAAACGACTCTCCTAAGAACATATACTGATTAGGTTGACGAATAATCCTCCCACTACGATGAGGCACTACTTATGTCTGTGTACTAGCAGTAATAGGTTATGCAAAATCTGAACCCTGTGCATCAGTACCCTATTCTTGATTTGCACCAGTCCCAATAATCCTCCTACTACGATAAGGTAATGGAATATCAGTGACTTTTGGTTCCGCTTCCGTTCTACTGGTATTTCTTCCTAATTCTTTCAGAACAAATTTTCTTTTGGGCCTGTGATCCATAATATAATCATCTTCTAAGAATCGTGCATTGGTGCTAACAATGACCTTCTGATTCTTAGGATTATAAAATAGACCACCTTTCGTTCCCTTGGGATACCCCACAAAGAAATAGACTTCTATTCTCGGTTCTAACTTACCCGCGTTCCCTTACAGCACATGTGCTGGGCACCCCAAAATTCGAATGTGTTTTAGACTAGGCTTACGCCCGATCCACAATTCTATGGGAGTAGAAGATACTGACTTAGAAGGTACCAAGCTCATAATGTAAGTCACCGTCTCTAAAGCGAGTCCCCAAAACGAATCTGGTAAACCTGAATAACTCATCGTTGACCTTACCATCTCTATAAGAGTTCTATTCCTTTTTTCTACTACACCATTCTACTGTGGAGTGCCTGGTGTAGTCAACTGGGATGTAATCCCCTTTAATGACAAGTAGTTCTTAAACTCTCCAAAAGGGTATTTTCCACAACGGTCGGATCGTAGTGATTTGATACTTTTACCTAGACGCTTCTCTGCCTCCGCCTTGAATTCTTTAAATTTCTCAAAATATTTAGGCTTACGGTGTATCAGGTAAATGTATCAATACCTTGAGTAGTCATCAATAAAACTGACGAAGTACTCAAAATCACCTCTAGCCCGAATTATCACAGGACCACATGCATCATAATGAATCAGCTCCAACGGTTCTTTGGCTCTATAGCCTTTGGCCGAAAAGGGCCTCTTCGTCATCTTATCTTCTAAGCAAAATTCACATACTAGAAGTGCCTCTACTTCCAATGAACTCAAAGGTCCATCTGCTACTAGTCTGTTTATCTTTTTCAAATTAATATGACCTAAGCATAAGTGCCAAAGAAATGTTTGGTTCATTAAAGAAGAAAATTTTCTCTTATATGGTAATATAGATGTATTATTCGTTTAAGTTAGTTGCAGTGTAGGAGAGATTGGAGTAATAATATAAAAATCATCCACCAATGTACCAGAATAGATAACCCATTTATTATCCTTAATAACTATAGAGTTATTAAAATAAACCAAATATCTGTCTTTAGCCAATCCAAAAATAAAAACTATGTTCCTTCAAATTACAGGTACATAAAGACAATATCTCAATATTAAAACCTGATCTCTACCAAAACTGAGAGTGGCATCTCCTACTTCAACTGTTGTTGCCTTTGTATTATTACCCGTATGCAGGTAAATCTCCCCATCACTAAGTTGTCGGGTTTCTTGGAACTCCTACAATGAATTGTAAACATGATTAGTGGCTCCCGTATCTACACACCAGGTACCGGTAGATAACATCGCTAAACATATTTTCACAACCAGTGAACAGAAATTACACTGTTTGTTCTGCATTCTGAGACAAACTGGACATAGCCTTTTCCAGTGCCGAGTCGGGTTGCAGTGAAAACATCTGCCTTTCGATTTTTTCACATCAGTCCGTGGCCCACTAACTATCCTGGAAACTGTGTCTCCCTATTTCTAAACTTTTTTTTTCTTCATGCATTTCGGCCTAAAAAAGAAACCTTTTTCAGAAATAA
Organism: Heliamphora exappendiculata; assembly: GCA_034768845.1. NCBI lineage: Eukaryota > Viridiplantae > Streptophyta > Magnoliopsida > Ericales > Sarraceniaceae > Heliamphora > Heliamphora exappendiculata. Next base: position 14,348 of record JAOTRH010478602.1, read on the forward strand.
ACACATTTCCTAGTATTGAAGGAATACCATTTGTAGTTAAAGTTATATCCAAGTTACAATTTCAGTCAACAAAATTTTATCCCGTAAGTTTGTTTTCTTTGAGTATTAAAGCAAGTGGGTTGAAATCTATTTTAAACCTAAGAATCACATAATTAAAAAATCGTTAATTATAATGAGCAAAACTTTAAATTCATTTTAATTTGGTTCCCTCTACCATTTTAAAAAAATTCGCCAATAGCTTGGTAACCTGAGAATAGTGTGCCACGATGGGTGGACGTCTACTATCCTTCATAAGATCAGACAGCCCAATTCTTTTTAATTTTACTATATAGGCAACTGACAATGCCAAGTAAAATTAAATAACTGACAGTTTCGATCCAATATATAATAGCAGTGACTCAGTTGGAGATGATACTATTATATACCGTTAAGTATTAACTATCATCTAATCCCAAATTAATCACTTCGCAATGAACCCTTCAGTTGGAAAGCTGATCTACACTAACAATTAGCTAGAATTTTTCTTAAAGAAGGTTTGTACCGGCGATACCGCAATTAATCTGTCCGTTGGGGAGGAAGGCCTTACTGCCGACATGCTAATTTTAATTGTATCACCTACAAACTGGTGATGAAAATCGCGGGATTTATTTGTAAATAAATTCTCTCTCGCACTTAGATTTTTAAAATATTTTTTAGAATTATAAAAATTTATTTAATTAAAATAAATTTATTAATTTCGAAACCACACGATCTGAAAGAATCAAATATCTTTCCGTGTACACGGCTTTAAATCTTCTAGTTTATCAAATCATTTTTTTGTGTTTAAATGTGTAACAAATAAAATTTAATAAATGCATAGTTTTTCCTTTAGTTTTTCAGCTAAGGTAGTGATTAAAGGTATTTATTTATTTTATTTTTTGTTCCACATTTTTTGAAAAATAATAATTTATTTTGATTAAATATTTTTTTATTTAATTAATTCAAATTTCAAAATAAATTTTCATGTTTTTTCAAGATATCTTATTTAAAAAAATTATCTTAAACGTGATATTTTATAAAAAATAAAATATCTAAAGTTTTTTCATTTAATTAAAAATAATTAATTAATTAAAAAAACTTAATTTTATTTTCATTGCAAAATATTTTAATTAAACCCGAATATTTGAATTAATTAAATTAATAGAATAAATAAAATTAATATTTATCATCTACGCAGTTAATAAAAAAATAAATTAAATGCAAGATAAATATAAATCCCAATTTTATAATTGAATTAAAAATTTAAAGAATTTCAATCTCTTATTCTGAGTAAACTTTTTTGTTTGGATAAACACCAATTTCCGTGCACCGCTGGATACTAGATTGTCTCCCAAATAGCTTTCTAATCCAAGCCAAACAGTGAAGGGTTTTTAAAAAAATAAAACACCGAAAACAGTGTTTGCACCGAAACACTGCTTGGGAAACCACTTGGATTGGGATTGTGCTGAAACTTGGTTTGTTTGGAATTCTTGCACTGTTTCGGAATTTGTTCACTGCATGGAATTCGGTTGGACTTTGCGCCAAAACAGGCAGATTGTTTGGAATGCTTGGAATCCGTTCACTGCTGGGATTGTTTGGAAACCACAATGTTTGGCGCTGCTGCTGGATTTATAAAGCTTCAAAAAACCGGCGCCTTTCACTTGGAACAAAAACCGAAACAGTGCCATGTATGGGAAAAATCGCTGCTTGCTTGCAAACTGGAAATCGGGGCTTTGCTTTGAAAAATAGCTTGCTGTTATGATGATTTCGTCCACTATTTCGGAAGTTTGCTTTGAGACCGGCGGTTTGCTGAAACAGCCCTTTGAATGGGCGCTGTTTGGGAGGCATGTGCTGCTGCGGTGCTTTATGGCTGCTGTGGCTGGATTGATTTTCTTTTTCCTTTTTTTTTATTATCATCCAAAAAAAAATCAATCTGCAGAAAAAAAAACTGTAAAGCAAAAAAAAAATCAATCTGCAGCTAAAATCACGTGTTGCCGCTATCAACCACCGCCGGTCACCGCCGCTTTCGATCTTTCATACCAGTTCTTTTTTTTTCTTTTAATAAACTAGAAAAAAAAAACTTAAAGAACATAAAATATTTTTATATTGATCCTATGCCTCCGTAGAGTTCACAATCATTCTAAAAAAAATAACCTATCACGATCAAATCTCGTGGTTAAAAAACTAATTAAATCATCATCCACGCATTCAATCAAACATGAAAATAAATGATGATCATAAAACCGAGATTTAGAACGCCTACAAAATAAAATTAGCAACAGTTCTAAAACTACCCGGCCCTCGATAAATCGTAAACTAAAAATAAAACGGATTGATACCAATTGTTGGAGGTAATACTGTCAAGATCATTGTTTTTGTAAACGATTTTTGGTAAAAAAATTAACTAGACGGAAAACCGCCGAAACAGGCTCTAGATAAAACTTTTGACGACGAACGATGAGAATAAAACCCGTGCAACCAAAGTTAATTTAGAAGAATACCTTTTTATCAATTTAATCTTCAACTACGACTTGATTCCGAGTTGAAGCTTCTTTCAGATCTTCTATCGTATTCCTGTATGCGATCGTCGAATGTAGTGTGGACTACGAACTATCGAGAACTCATACAAGAAGAACCTCGATATATTTAGTTTTAAGAGACAAAATATGATATATAAATAATAATAAACTGGTTCAGTCTACCCGTATATATATATGCTACAGCAGGGACCTGAAGAGTAATTATGAGTAAGACTTCTAGTGGAATACAGACACCTATGAGTGGTTTCTGTAATTTCTATAAAACACTGAATTACAGTTCGCATCACTAAAGAACTATAATTTTACTCTGACCCATAATCTCAAGACCTTCTTGCATTAAGCTCCTGTTATTAAATGATTACCATTTCTCCTCACGTTAAGAATCCCGATACCCGCCAATTAAATTTAATTACTGATAATTTAATTTAATCAGCATTTTAATAATCCTTAAACCCTTTCGCTTAACTTATTTGACCGCCGGATAATTAAATCCACCTGTAGGGTTTGGTTCGATCAAAACTTATAAACATCCTTAAAGGGGTATCGTCAATCCCGATCTTTCGGGACGTGGATTCCGTCAATAATTAATATTTGCTATATAAATAATATCGCTATCCAACTCACCGGAAATATAGACCCATATAAGATCGCATCCTCTAATGAATTAAAACAACGAATATTAAATATATGCAAATCAATAATTATTTAAAGATTTAGAGGATAAGCACTATTTATAATAACCTTATAATGTGAATTAATTTATATAGTCAGTACAAAATTAATTACTCCAAATGTCTCGTTCAATACAGACAAAGTGTACTAGCACAGAGAGTCGGAACAATAGACGGTGCTATTATCTATTCCCCGTAACCAAGACAAGTCTACTAAAACTCTGTGCTATAGTCGTATCGATGGTATGTCTGTGAGACCCAGAACCCTTTCTGTTTGAGTTATTTATATACATGACATGTTTCTTTTAGTATATGAATAGCTACGAAGCATTGTTTATGTTTCAAGTTGTAGAATAGCATGTATAAATGCGTTTTACGTTTTTAGGGGTTTGGTAAAGGCTCGTTTGGCTAGTGTTTGGACCTAAAAACCTGTTTTACTGTAAAACTTTTTTCAAGTGAGCATGTGGAATTGACCTAGATTCCTATGGTGGCAAAAGACTAGCTGTAGTTTCCCTGGTTTGACATGTACTTTTACATGTGATGCTTGTTTTAAAAGGCGATTTTTGTATCCCTGGAAGCGATATACTTATTCATGTATGGGATTGCATGTTTACTGTTTATGAGAGTTGAACTGTGGGGATCTTTTATCCAAATATTACATATTTTTTAGTTGATGGTTTTTCAACTACAAATCTTATTTTTTTAAATGGTGTTTTTGTGGGCTTTCGCGTGACCTTAGTGTTTAGGGTGTGACAACTTGGTATTAAAACTCTGGGTTCGAATACCTAAGAGCCATGAAAAAGAAGGTACATCACCTTGTGAGGATGTATGTGTGCTTGATTGCACGTGTTAAAGTGCTTTCCTAACATAAGCATGATAGCTTGTTTAGCATGATGGTTGTGTATATGTGGGCATGGAGGTTGGACCTTATGATTGATTAGTCTTGCCTTCGGCGTTTGAATTAACAAACTTGAAAGCCAAGTTAGAGATGCGTTTTGCGAACGTGATTTCTTACTCAGAATCTAAGTAGGTTATCTAGATGGACAAGTCTTTCTTGTTGGTTCTCCTCGGTTTGTGAGATATGTTAACATGATCTAAGTAGCTATGTGTTAGCAAGCTTATATGTGTTATGTCTTCTACGTTAGCAATAACATGTTGTATGGATGCTTATCCGGTTATGTTTCTTTCGTATAGAATTATGTCCACGCGGGGAAGACGAGGTCGTGGTCGAGGCCGTGGCCATGGTTCTGGCCGAAGGGACGTTCTAGTCCCAAATGTTGGGGATGCCAATCCACCCCACGGATCTGTTGACGGAGGCGACCTGATGCATGAGATGGTAGGCTCCATTCGGCAGCTAGCTGAGGCCTCTAGAGGGAGAGAGAGCGTACCTAAGCCTAGGGCGATGGTTGCAATGTATGATTTTCGCCGTCTAGACCCTCCTACCTTTTCTGGGGATCCTAACCTCACGGTAGCCACATAATGGCTAGAGTTGGTTACCAGGATCTTTGATACCCTTCAGATTGAGGAGGATGATCTGCGGGTTTCATTTGCTGCTTTCCAGCTGAGGGAGAGTGCTCACATGTAGTGGAAGTTCGCCAAGACCATAGTGGGAGGCACTTGGGAGACATTCACGAAGGTATTTCTGGAGAAATACTTTCTAGCGACTTTGAGGGATCGCTACAGAGAGGACTTTCTTTTTTTGACTCAAGAGACGATAACAGTGGTTGAGTTTACTAGCCTGTCCCAGTTTACAGAGGAGATTGTGCCTATTGATGAGTTCCGTGCGAAGCGGTTCGAGAGGGCTTTGAGGCCCGCTATCTGAGACAGAGTGGCAGCATTTAGGATGCAGGTCTTTATAGAGTTGGTAGAGACCACCATGAAGGTAGAGGACACTTTGAACGAGACGCGCAGAGACAGGGACAGTAGGGCTAGCCAAGTGGGGGATGCGCATAGGATCGGGGACGCATAGACAAGTGTCAGCAGACATCTGGTTCAAGTACTTATCCAGTGGGGTCGTATCAGCCACAATCTTCTGCATCTACGTCTCCCGTAGCTTCAACGAGAAGGTCAGAGCAGAGGGAGCTTTTTGTCATAGATGCCAACGGCCAGGGCACCATGCGGCAGAATGCTGGAGTCTAGCACCTGTTCAGGCACAGTAGCAGTCGCAGGCGTAGGGGAGGGAGCTAGTGGTATGTTTTGAGTGTGGCCAGTCAGGGCACATCTGGAGGAACTACCCCAGAGGAGAGAGCATGCGAAGTATAGCTGGAGCACCTATCACTCCATCTGCTTAGGGACGCCAGCCATCCAGGTTTGCAGAAGGGGGCACATCTGTGCAGTTAGGCAGACATTCTACAATTCAGGGCCAGAGTAGACAGGCCAGAGCATATGTTCTTACAGATCCCAATTCATCTAGAGCATCGGTCGTACCCGATGCTGCTGCTACCACCTTCGTGATCAGGGGTACGCTTCTAGTCTATAGATTATGGGCCAGTGTTCTTATCGACATCAGAGCATCGCATTCATTTATATCTTATGCTTTTTCATCTGCATTGGGGTTGGAAACATATTTGTTGGGTAGTGCTTTGAGCATGGAGACCCCAGTTAGTGGGAGTGTGACGTTGAGTCTTGTTTGTAGATCCTGTGTGTTGGAGGTCGCCGGTCGTTGTTTAGAGTTTGACTTTGTTATTCTAGACATGACCGCGTTTGATGTCATCCTATGGATGGATTGGCTTATTACCTATCGTGCCTTTATCGATTGCGATCGACGGAGGGTAACGATTTGTACATCGGCGGGAGATTATTTTTATTTTATGGGTGACCGGGATGAGGATTTGTTGTCTATGCCCAGCGTTGTGCGTAACCAGGGAAACCTGGGTTTCCTCTTTTTAGCCCTCATGTTGGATGAGGTAGTTGGAAGTCGAGGAGAGTTACCTCCAGTGGTTTGCGACTACTCAGATGTCTTTCCTGACGATCTGTTCGACTTGCCATCGAGCCGTGAGATAGAGTTCTCTATTGATATAGTTCCGGAGCTGCGTTTTGCACCCGATGAGTTACGTGAACTCAAGGTACAGCTTCAGGAGTTACTAGACAGGGGGTTTATACGCCCGAGTACTTCGCCATGGGGAGCTCCTTCTCTTTTTGCTAAGAAGAAGGATGGATCCTTACGATTATGTATCGACTACCGGAAGCTGAATCAGGTGATAATGAAGAATAAGTATCCAATGCCGTGGATAGATGATTTGTTTGATCAATTGAAGGGTTCGAGCTACTTTTCGAAGATTGACTTGAGATCAGGATACCACCAGTTGAGAATTAGGGACGTGAACATAGCAAAGATCGCCTTCCGGACTCGCTATGGTCACTATGAGTTTCTGGTTATGCCTTTCGGTCTGACGAACGCTCCTGCCATGTTCATGAGTTTGATGAACCGGATCTTTCATCCTTATCTAGACAGTTTTGTAGTGGTGTTTGTGGATGATATACTTATATATTCACCCATGAGGGAGGCGCACAAGGATCACCTGCGGATCATGCTACAGACTTTGAGAGAGCATCGCTTGTATGCGATGTTAGGCAAGTGCGAGTTCTGGATGCCTAAGGTGAGGTTTCTTAGATACGTAGTGTCGACAGATGGAGTAGCTGTGGATTCGTCAAAGACTGATGCTATGACAGGTTGGGAGCGACCGAAGAGCGTCTTTGAGATTCGTAGTTTTTTGGGTTTGGCATATTACTATCGGTGGTTCATGAAGGATTTTGCGAGACTTGTCGCACTGATGACGCGTCTAACGCGAAAGGGAGTTGTGTTTGTTTAGAGTGAGTCCTGTGAGTCGACGTTCCAGGAGTTGAAGACGAGATTGACTAGCGCGCCAGTGGTGATTATCCTAGAGCGAGGCTTAGGGTATACAGTGTACCGTGATGCATCACACAACGGTCTGGGATGTGTTCTGATGCAGGGAGGTAAGGTTATGGCTTATGGTTCTCGGCAGATGAAGACGCACGAGAAGAACTACCTGACACATGATCTAGAGTTGGCAACCGTGGTCTTTGCCTTGAAGACATGGCGTCACTATCTTTATGGTGAGCATTTTGAGATTTTCTCTAATCACAAGAGTCTGAATTACTTGTTTTCACGTAAGGACCTGAACTTGCACCAACGACGATGGATGGAGTTGTTAGAAGATTATGATTTTGACTTGCAATATCATATAGGGAAGACCAATGTTGTGGCAGATGCTCTCAGTAGGAGATCTCACGGGTCGTTAGCTTCTGTAGCTATACGCGAATGGGATATGCTTGGAGAGGTTAGGGAGTTTGATCTGTGTCTCAGAGAGACAGCGATGGGTGCCACTCTATTTTCAGTAGTTACTTGACTAGCATTGATAGCACGTGTGCTAGAGGTCCAGCAGACGGACGATGAGGCTTAGATGATAGGGGATCGTGTTGCTAGTGGAGAGGATACAGCGTGATGGATTGTGGGTTCTGATCAGAGTCTGAGGTTGGCTAGGAGGTTGTTTGTGCCAGAGTCATGTCGCGTAGATATACTATGTGAGTGTCATCATTCTCGCGTTGCAGTGCATCCTAGAGGCACGAAGATGTATCATGACCTACGTCGTCAGTTCTGTTAAACGAGAATGAAAAGAGACGTGGTCCGGTTTGTTTCTCGGTGCCTTACCTGTCAAAAGGTGAAGGTAGAATGCCAAAGACTAGCAGGACTGCTATAGCCATTACCGCTATTAGAGTGGAAGTAGGAGAATATCACGATGGACTTTGTGTCAGGACTTCATCGATCACCTAAGGGACACGACGCCGTATGGGTTGTGGTTGATAAGTTGACGAAGTTTGCACACTTTCTCCCCATCCGTGTGAAGGACTCGGTTAACCTACTGAGTAGATTATATGTCTGAGAGATAGTCTAGTTGCATGGAGTGCCAGTGTCTATTATTTCTGACCGAGACCCACGTTTCACATCGCGCTTTTGGCAAAGTCTTCAGGAGGCTTTAGGGATAAACTTGATGTTCAGTACTGCTTTTCACCCCCAAATGGATGGTCAGTCTGAGAGGACTATACAGATTCTGGAGGATATGTTGAGAGCTAGTGTCTATAATTTCAGAGGTTCTTGGAGGACCATTTACCTATGGCAAAGTTTGCGTACAACAATAGCTATCAGTCCAGTATTAGAATGGCACCGTATGAGACTTTGTATGGTAGACCGTGTAGGTCGCCCGTGTATTGGACAGATGTGGGAGAGACCACAGTCTTGAAACCTGACTTGGTGCGGGAGACAGCAGAGAAGGTTACCGTGATTCGTCAACACCTTATGACAGCTCAGAGCTGCCAGAAGAGTTATGCAGATAGAGGAGGCAACCTTTAGAGTTTGCAGTGGGGGATCATGTGTTCTTGAAGGTCTCGCCACGTAGAGGTTTAAGGAGGTTTGGTCATAGTGGGAAGCTATCATCGCGCTTCATTAGACCATTTGAGCTCCTCAACAGAGTTGGATAGGTCGCATATCGTTTGTCTTTGCCACCTCAGTTAGCATTTGTGCACAACGTGTTTCACGTTTCCATGCTTCGGAGGTATGAGCCTGATCCTTCATATGTGTTAGATTGGGCTGAACTGCAGGTTGATGAGGATGTCACTTATGAGGAACGTCTAGTGAAGATTCTAGATACAAAGGAGCTGGTGTTATGGGGGAGGATAATTGCTTATGTCAAGATCTTATGGCTTCATCACGGTGTTGAAAAAGCGACATGGGAGCTCGAGTCTGGGATGCATGCTAGATACCTAGACCTGTTTACCTCGTGACCTTGTAACGAATTTTGGGGGCAAAATTCCTTAAGGGGCAGAGTTGTGAGACCCAGAACCCTTTCTTTTTGAATTATTTATATACATGACATGTTTCTTTCAGTATATGAAAAGCCTCAATGCATGGTTTATGTTTCAAGTTGTAGAACAACATGTATAAATGTGTTTTACACTTTCTGGGGTTTAGTAGAGGCACGTTTGGCTAGTGTTTGGACCTAAAAACCTGTTTTGCTGTAAAAACCTTTTTAAGGTGAGCATGTGGAATTAACCTAGATTCCTATGGTGGCGGAAGACTAGTTGTAGTTTTCCTAGTTTGACATGTACTTTTACACGTGATGCCTATTTCAGAAGGCGAATTTTGTACGCCTAGAGGCGATATACTTATTCATGTATGGGATTGCATGTTTACTGTTTATGAGAGTTGAACTGTGGGAATCTTTTATTCAAATGTTACATATTTTTGAGTTGATGGTTTTCCAACTGCAAATCTTATTTTCTTAAATAGTATTTTGGTAGATTTTCGCGTGACCCTAGTGTTTGGGGTATGACAATGTCCATTTCCATCTAAATTGTGAACATAAAACTTGTATTCTATAAGAACCTAAAATCTAATCTTATGTGTGCAAGCCGTACTCTACACACCAGATTAAATACTATACAGAATATTTGACATCCTTGTATAACATTAAAAATGATACACATATATTGCTCATAAATATTCTTATAAAATGAAAAATTAATTTTATTAAAATAAAATCAAATACTAAAAATATAATTTTTAATATACCAACCTTAATAGTATATGGATGAAAATCAAAAGAAGGTGGTGGATGGTGAGAAGAGAGAGAAACAACCAAAAATAAGTCTCAAGATCACATCTCATGAGTTTGAGCATGGATCTTTGGTTTTAGTGAGATTTAAAGATGAGAGAAGACTTGTAAATGAAAAATAAATGTATAAAGATGTTGTTTCTACCTTGATATAGCTTGGTGGATGATGGATTGGAATGCTTCTTGAAGAAAAACTCAAGAATCTTGAAGAATTCTTGAAGAGTACCAACTTTTCCTCACTTTCTCTCTCTAAAACCTACTTTGAACACTTAAAGTACAAACATAAAGAGGGAGAGAGAGGGATGGACGAAAATGGAGGGGGAGAGAGTGTGTTTGCCTATTTTTAAAATCAATTTTGTAGTTAAAATAGGCTTATGATGTATATGTCAGACCAATGGGAGACTAGGACCACTTAAAACTCATGCATGTATGACAATCTGCATATAAAAATGAGGTTGAGTGTGCTAGTCTCCATAGTAGCTGGTCAAGAGAGGGAGAATTGGCTCCAATTTCAAATTTTATTGTATAATATTGTTTTATTGTCTATTTAATGATATATATATATGTACTACATTATTCAAAAATTGTATCCAAAAATTAGCTTAATGTGTATTTTTAACTATGAATATTAATGATTTGAATTAATATAATAATTTTAGGTGTTGTACTTAATTTTTACATCTTAGTTTAATTATAGCATTATTTAGTTGTAGTGGTTGTGTTAAATTTTAATTTTTGTATAATTTCGTAACTTGATGTATATTTTAAATTACTTTCATACTAGTTTTAATTTAATTTGATAAATTTAAATTTTAAAACTAAATTTCATGATTTAATAATATTTTATCATTATTTATTTATTTATATGTTGTATTAAGTTTCTTTATATTAATATACAAGTTGACTCAAGGTTATATTATTAAATTAGATTATTACGTTTGATTAGGTTACTTGTAGAGATTTATAGATACACATATACATATATATAATAAGCTATCGTTTTATTTATTTATTTATTTATTTTATGCACTAATGTCACTTTTTACTTTTAATTATTATATATTAAAGTAACTTTTTCTTTTGTTTCTTGATTATTTTATTAGGTTGTAGAGAAAAGTATAATTATATATACATATCCTCCTACATATATATACTTATACATTTATAATATTATTTTTGATTATTTTAAGGGAGACTTAGTGCTATAGAGAATTAAAATTTATTGATTATTTTATTGTGTTTGTTGTAAATATTTTCTTACGTATGCATGTATACTTATGTGTACAAAACTTGTATTGGAGTTTGTGTTGTAGTCACATCATTAAATAAAAAATATTATTATTATTATTTTTTATTATTTTAAATTGAGGTTACTGTTGTAGAGATTTAATACTTTATTGATTATTATATTATTGTAGAGATTTAATTATTTATTAATTATTATATTAGGTGTATTGTATAGATTCTTTTATTACATGTACATAGATATTTATGTATATAACAAGCTTGTATTGGAGATTGTGATTTTGTATTGTAAAGATTTGAAATTATT
>JAOTRH010478613.1:0-25760 GCA_034768845.1 Heliamphora exappendiculata
GGACTGAGCTGAGATAGTAAAACTGTGATTACTTGCAAGTTGATGGTGACCAAGGCCGAATAAAAGAAACCTAATGACCATTCTAAGTATTTTGAATTGGAACAAGTGGGCTGTGATGAGGAAATGGTGAGAAATAGAATTAAGGAGTTTAATTACGTTAAACTGGTGCAAATTGGTTTGTCTGTGCAAGTGTAAGAACGAGGGAGAATCTGTCTCCCATCTATTTATTCACCGCGACCTCTCACTATGAGCTCTCCAAGGAACTGTGAAACTTTGTTTTGATGCTTTCTGGTATAAATTGGGTTTTTGAGAGGGACATCAGTGGGGTTTTGTTAAGTTGGAGGGGTGAAAGGGACCCGAGGAGGCACAAAAGGGTATGAGTGTTGATTCCTTTGTGTTTGTAGTGCTTAATTTGATGAGAGAAACAACAAATCTTTTGATAGGACCAAGTCTTCATTGTTTAGGCTGAAGGGTTTTCTCCCGTATACTTTGTACAACCGGTTGTCTGAGTGTGAGGTGCCCTCAACTGATGATACAGTTGACTTCATAGAGTCATCATTTCTATAATGTTTGTATAGCTAGTTGTCTGAGCGTGGTTCACCCTCAACTGATGATACGGTTGACTTCATAAAGCCATCCTTTCTGTAATTTTTGTAGGGATTTTTGTGAAACCCCCCCTGCCCCCTCTTTCTTTTCCGTGAGACGTCCTTCTGTTTGTGTCCTCTTTATGGGGTTTCCCCTTGTTGTGCCCCTTGTTGCATTTTTATAAATTTTTTGTTACTTACCAGAAAAAATTAAGTTAAGCCGGTGCTTCTACAGTTTAGGGTGATAGATACAGACATATATAGAACTAGAAGAAAATTATTGACAAGAACTATAAGGCAAATAAAATTTGAGAAGCAAAAAGGATATGACCGAAACTAAAATATGTCAATCAAAGTAAGTGAAGCTTGGAATCGAGGCTCTTCGAAACTAACAAGACTACATAAGCCCATTTCAAGATCCTCTCAGCAAAAAGTGGGCAAAAAGTGGAGTATGCACAACCAAATTCATGAACCAAGAAGCACCAACATCTGAAACAGACATCTCACTCAAAATCTCTAGCTATAATATATTACACTTATTCATTAACTGATACAAGACTTAATAGACACAAATCAATAGACGAGTTCGAGCTTTTACAGTATGATCTCATATGGCTTTCGTTCTCTTCCCCAATCATAACAACAATATATCATACAAGTAAATAATAAAGGTTAAAAAAAAAGATAAACAAAACCCGAGTTTCTTATTACTTACCACAAATGCAGACCACAAAAATCACAAGCACCACCACAAACACAAAGACAGACGCTATAATAGAAAACTCAAAGGCGAACCAAATCCATTGCTGCAAAATTGTTTCTTCCTCCCCAACTCATCATTAATCATGCCTGAGAAGTCCTAATTTGCTGCTTGATGTTGTTGTCTGTAGGAAGCTGAGCAGAAACCTCAGGTGACACCACAGCCGGTGGTGCTGATGCCATGGTTTGGTATTGAGCAGCCAACTGGGATGCCAGAGGCTGATTGTAATACATTTGGGTATGCAAAGGATCGGCAAAGTCATAAGCATAATTAGCAGCAGATGCAGAAGTAGGGGCCATAGATTGAGAGGGATGATGAAACTGAGAGAAACCGACAAATTGCGGCTGGTGCTGACTTGAAGGTACTTGAACTAAAGGCTGGGCAGCCGCGGTTGCAGTTCTGTACATGCCTGAAGACATTTCGGGTTTAGGAGCAGAAACGTTTCTGGGGGTGTTGTAAGCTGCGGAGGGAGGGATCATGCCAGAAGGTGGAGGTGTTTGGGGCCGGGTAGAAGAGACACTACCCGTCTCGGTATAATTGGATTGCTGAATGGGCATATTGTAAGCTTGGGCCTGTCTAGCAGGCATATAAAACAATTGGTACTGCTGATCAAGCAAATGTTGGGGGTGGATGGGCTGTTGCTGAGGCGGGTATATAGGGTAGAAAGATGTCATCGGCACTGCCCCGGCTGGATGGTGGTGAATGTAATGAGTGCCTGCCTGAATGAATTGTTGTTGTTGTGGTGGATTCAATTGCTGATGATTTTGATCAAATTGAGTTGGAAATAAATATGCAGAATCTTTAACTTGTTGCATTTGAACCCTAGGGTTTGAATCGGACAACTTTGGATCAACAGGGGAGGAGATAGGATTAGGAGGAATCCTGTTGTTCCCAGAGGGGTTTTGGAAAACTGGATCTTGATAAATCAAGCCTCTTTGGCGAGATAATGGGTTTGTTGTACTACCATCACTGTAAAATTAAATCAATTTTGGAACTCCAATTCAGGTCTAGAATCTCTAGATCAAAGATAAGCATACAGAGATAATATAAAAAATTAGGGATGAATTCAAATGAAATCAAAATAAAAGAAGTTTGGATTACCTTGAAACTGAATCAGGGGACGCCAAATCGACAACCCCGCTTGGTTTGAACGGCGATACCGGCGGCTGCGGCAGCGGCTGCGGCAGCGTTTGCGGCGGCTTTCGATACCCAATTGTCATCCCGTGTTCTGATCTTTCATCGTCGAAGAAAACCCGATTCGGGTACTCACCGGGAAATCCTGCAGAACCTAAAGGCATACCTGGCGGCGGCAGCACTATTGCCGGCGCCGTCGCTGCCGCAACAGTAGCAGTCAGCACAGTCGGCGGCGAAGAGAGAGCCGAAACCCCCCCATCGTCCAGCTTCTGCACAGAAGCGCCAGCACTCATCTGAAAGAACTGCTCCTCAATTCCGGCCACCACCGCCGCCGCCTTCTGATCCTCAACATGAACCCGGATCGGCGGCAAGTTCGCGAGCGACGGCGGTGAAGAAGTCGACCCGAACGACGACGTTGTCTCCAGCATAGGCGAATCGGGCACCGAATGGACATCCTGGGCGCCATGTTTGTTGCTATTACTATTCACCCGCTTGACATTCCCGAACGATTCTAGCTGCGCTTCCACGTCTTTCACCGACGAGTCCGAATTTCCGGCGATCGCAAGGTCGTCGTCGAGACCCAGCAAGCGATTCACCGAAGCCGATTCGGAGAACCCTCTGGCGGAACCATTTAGGGCGTCGAGGAACCAATCCTCGGACTTCGTCGAGTTCTCGAGGAGAGACCCAATTGAGGAGCCCGAATCGGGTTTCGACGGGAACAGAAACAAGCGGAGGCGGGAGGATTTCTGGGTGGTGAGGCGATCGTACTCTTCGATCATGTTCTCGAGGTCCTCATCGGTGGTGACGGAAATCAAGGAGTCGAGGTCTTCGTTAGGGAGCTGGTACTTGAGCGTGAAGGATCGGCCGTTGAGGAGGGTTTTTGAGAGGCGGTTGTGGAGGTCCGAGAGGGTGGAGTGGCGGTCGGCGACGACGATGCGGGTGTCGCCGCCGACGTAGCAAAGAGACTTGTCGTGCGGGCGGGGGACTATGTGCCCGCCGTAGCTGCACATCAGGCGCAACTTAGCACCGCCGCCGCCGATGCCCGTCAACAGTGGCTCGTCCCAGGAATCGGCGTTCCGGGAGCGCGGGGAGGAATCAACAGAGTTGGGGTAGCTGATATTCGCCGCCGCAGCGGCGGCCGAGAGGGGCGGAGCAGGAGGCGGTAGCTCCATGGTTGGGGGTGTTTTGCTCCGTTTCGAGGACAGAAAAAGGGGACTGGCACGAGGGGACTGGCACGATTGGAGTTGGATGGTCTTAATAGCTGAGTTGTCTTCCCACAGGCTTTTATTTTATTTTTTTTTATTTTCATTTTAATCAAACTATTTAGTTAAAATATTTTTTTAAGTACATAATTTAAGTACATATCTAATTACAGTTTTTTAAAGGGTTATATTGTTAGGAAAAAGTGGATTTTAAAAAATTAGAGCATGATTTTTAATTAATTTTAAAATTAATTATTTTTGTGTTGAAATGATTTTTAGTTAATTTTAAAATTAATTATTTTTGTGTTGAATTAATATTTTTTGATGATTTCAAGTTTTTATTTGTTTATTTTCATAAATAGAATAATCATAAATTTATGGCATTCAAAACCATTAATGGGTAAATAAAAAATTAATTTCAAAAGTATGTCATTGAAATTAGCAAAAATGTGATAACTAAGTCTTATCCCAGGGAGAGAAATAGGTGAGTGCCCAATCCTACATTGGTTAGGAGAAACATTGATAAATGGCTTATATAAGCCAAGTTGAGCTCAAAAAGTGTGCCCCTTAGGGGTACCCAGTTTTGTGAACGGGAGAGAATCTACCAAACGGTGGGTTGGACCGAAACCCCGCGCGCACCGCTGACGCCGCCCGCCCGTCCAGCTGAGTCGCGGGTTGCGGGTTGACCCTTATCTTTTTACAGAAATTTTATTTAATTAAATTTTTGAATTTAAAATTTAAATTATTAAAATTTTAAATTAATAGTTACTGTTTAATCTGAACCGTTGAAGTCAATTTTGGGTTTGTGCTTGTTGGGTTAGGTCGAACCAGTGCCGTGTCGATTCGGTCTAAACCGAATTGTCACCTTCAAATGCCTATATATAGGCTGCTGCAGAACCCATTTTCATTTACTCTCTAAACCTCCTATACCGAAACTCTGCTTCTACATTTCATCTCCAAGTTTTCGAGAAAGTTTAAGCACACCGAGATTCGTTGTGTGTGCAGTTTGTTGTGTTTTTACTGCACGCGAGAATTATTTTATTCTGGAGGCAGACGTCCAATCCACCGCAAGTACCGAGACAGGAGCGTAATTTGTCTTAAGGAGACACAGTTGAATGTTGGACTCGATCCCAACTTGTTCTGTAAGACTGTTCCAGTTTCATTTGTGTTCTGTTCTGTATTGTTTTTAATATATTAATCTTCGTTTTTATTTTTATTTTGTTCTATTCTGTACTGTTTTATGTTCTGTTTTAAAATATAAAATAGTGTTTTAACATACTGTTTTGAGTTTCTGTTTTAAAAAAATAAAAATAAAAACCAATCTTCTATTTTATTTAAACAAAATTATTTTCTGTAGTATTATTCTGTAAGTGGAAAATAGATTTTCTTAATTTTGTTTTAATTTTATTCTGAAATTAGTTTCAGATTGTTATAATTTTATTACTTCTGTTTGGTGCTGCCTGGGTTTTGTTAAACTGACAGATTATTGTAATTCTAAAATTTTGAATCCAACAATCTTAAGACATATTAACTTTTGCATACTTAGTTTCTGGAATTTTATACTGTCGATATTTGATTAAAGTGATTTAATTTATCTTGAGATACAGTATTTCATTTTTTACTGTTTTAAAGTTTTAATAAACTGTTATTGGATTATGTGCCGGTGTTGATTCGTTTTTTGCAAATATGGCAACCAAATCGACAATAGAATGGATTCTACCCCAGCTGCTATGTCCTTGTGTTGGCTTCTATTCCCATCCTGATTTCGACCTATGTTCCTCTCCTGATTTCAGCTATGGTTCCTTTGAACCATGGGAAGAAACTAGAAAAATTTAATGGGACAAATTTTTAAAGGTGGTAGCAAAAGATGCTTTTCTACCTAATGATGTTAAATCTGGCGCGGTTCCTCCAAAAGGATACTCCTTCGTTGTCTGAAAACAAAGGTGACAAGCAAGTTGTGGTTACAGTCGACGCATAGAAACATGCTGACTTTTTGTGCCGCGGTTATATCCTGAACGGTTTGAACAACACGTTGTATAACGTGTACAGTCCGCTGAAGACAGTAATGAAATTGTGAGATTCTCTTGACAAGAAGTACAAGACGAAATATGTCGGGATGAAGAAATTTGTAGTTGATAAATTCCTCAAGCTTCTTATGGTGGATTCAAAGACCGTTATCAGTTAGGTCCAAGAGCTTCAACTAATTCTGCATGAGATTCATGTCGAGGGCATGCCACTGAGTGAATCCTTCCAAGTGGCTGCAATTATTGAAAAGCTATCACCGTCTTAGAGGGATTTCAAGAACTATCTGAAGCATAAGTGCAAGGAAATAAAGCTTGAAGACCTAATTGTCAAGCTCAGAATAGAGGAGGATAACCGCATTGCCGAGAAGAAAGGGTCACAGGAATTTCAATTCAAGGCGAAGGCTAATGTGGTGGAACAAGCCCATAAAGGGAAGAAGCAGAAGAATCACAACCAAAAGACCAATTGTGGTGATTCTAAGAAGTTCAAGGGAAGGTGCTTCGTGTGTGACAAGCCAGGTCATCGAGCGAAAGACTATCGTAGCCGCAAAGACTAAGAAAATGCCTCGAAGAGGCAGAAGCATTCTCAAGCCAACGTTGTTGAAATAGAATTTCTCATCTGATATGTTTGAGATGAACCTAACAGCAGTGGTATCCGATGTCAATATGGTTGGATCCAACCCAAGGGAGTGGTGGGTGGATACTGGTACAACTCGACATGTGTCTGCAGACCAGAAAATGTTAACCACTTATCAAGCAGTGACAAGTGGAGAACAACTATTCAGAGAAAACTCTTCTACTGTAAAGGTGGGAGGACAGAGAAAGGTTGTGCTAAAGATGACCTTAGGCAAGAAGCTGACGCTCAACAATGTGCTGCATGTGTCAGAAATTCGAAAGAATCTAATGTCATGATCTTTGTTGAGCAAAAATAGGTTTAGGCTAGTTTTTTTGCCTAACAAGTTTGTACTTACTAAAAAGGGAATGTTTGTTGAGAAAGGGTACTTGTTAGACGGCTTGTTCAAGCTAAATGTTCTTACTGTAATTTCAAAATTTAGTAATACTACTACATCTTCTGCTTATATGCTTGAGTCTTCTTATGTGTGGCATTGTAGATTAGGACATGTTAATTTTGAATCATTGCGTAGATTAATCAATATGGATTATTTACCTAAATTTGATATTAACTCAAATCATAAATGTAAAACTTGTGTAGAAGCTAAATTAATTAAAGCGCCTTTCTAATCTGTGGAAAGAAGTACCGAGCCTTTTGGTTTAATCTATAGTGATATATATGATTTGAATTTGTTCAAATACGAGGAGATAAAAAAGTACTTATCACTTTTATATATGATTATACTAGGTACTGTTATGTGTATTTTCTAAGGAGCAAAAATGAAACCTTATAAAGTTTTATTTTGTATAAAGCAGAGGTTGAGAACCAACTTGACAGAAAGATTAAAACCTTAAGGAGTGATAAGAAAGGTGAATATGAATCACCTTTCAGTGAATTTTGTTCACAACATAGAATTATCCATCAAATCACAGCTCCCTATACCCCACAGCAAAACAAAGTTGCTAAATGAAAAAATAGAATTTTAAAAGAAATGATAAATGCTTTACTCATTAGTTCTGAGTTACCTCAGAACTTGTGGGGAGAAGTGAAACTTTCTACCAATTATATTCTCAACAAAATACCCGATAAAAAAACGAACAGAACTCCGTATGAATGATGGAATGGTCAAAAATCTTTCTGTAAATTCTTAAAAGTGTGGGGGTGTTTAGCCAAAGTAGCGGCTCCAAATTCTAAAAGGGTCAAGATTGGACCAAAAATTGTTAATTGTATATTTATAGGATATGCAAATAACAATAGTGCATATCAGTTTCTAGTACACAAAAGTGATAATCATGAGATTCAAGTAAATACGGTCATTGAATCTAAAAATTCATCGTTCTTTGAACATTTATTTTCGTACAAATCTACACAAGAGATAAGTTATTTTAAAAGAACTTATAAAACTGTAGTAGGCAGTAGTCAAGTGGAATATGGGGATTAAGGATTGAGAGAGGATGATGGACCTAGACGTAGTAAATGAGCTAGAACACTTAAATCATTTGGTTCGAATTTTTTAACATTTTTGTTAGAATATGAGTCTCAAACTTTTAAGGTTGTAATGTCCTCCCCGGATGCACCTTTGTGGAAAGAGGCAATCAATAATGAAATTGAATCTACGCTGCAAAATCATACTTGGGAACTGGTGTATCTTTCACCTGGTTGTAAACCTCTTGGATATAAATGGATATTCAAAAAGAAAATGAGAGCAGATGAACCAATTGAGAAATACAAGGCGAGACTTGTAGTAAAGAGATACAAGCAAACTGAATGAGTGGACTATTTTAATACTTACTCGTCTGTGACCATAATAACTTTTATTAGGATATTGATTTCTATTGCATCATTATTTGATTTAGAAATACATCAAATGGATGTTAAGACAACATTTTTAAATTGAGATTTACATGAAGAAAACTATAGGGAACAACTTAAGAGTTTTATAGCTCTGGGATAAAAGAAGAAGGTTTGTAAGCTTGTTAAGTCCCTTTACGGGTTAAAACAAGCACTTAAGCAATGGTATGAGAAATTTGACAGTATAAAACTGTCAAATAGTTTTAGAATAAATGAGTGTGACAAATGCATCTATATGAAAAACACTGACAAATGTTATATCATTGTTTATTTGTATGTTAATGACATACTAATCTTGGGTAGTAATAATTCTATGATTAAAACTACAAAAAATATGTTGAACAAGAGGTTTAACATGAAAGATATGTGAATAATAGATGTTATATTATGGATGAAAATTACTAAAATTTCTGATGGATATGCCTTATCTCAGTCCCATTACGTTAAAAAAATTCTTGAGAAATTTAATAAGGGTGATACCCGCATTGCAAGAACACATGTAGATATAAATTTACATTTGTCTAAGAATACAGATAAAGGCATATCACAATTAAAATATTCACGTATCATGTATTTAATGAATTGTACGAGACCCGACTTGACATATGCTGTGAGCAAATTGAGCATGTATAATAGTAATCCTAGGACTGACCATTGGCAGGTAATCATAAAGGTACTAAGATATTTGAGATACATCCAAAACTATGAGTTGTACTACACTCGATATCTAGCTGTACTGAAAGGGTACAGTGATGCAAATTAGATATATGATACTAATGTCTTAAAATTCATAAGTGGATATGTATTCACTTTGGGTGGAGCAACTGTGTCATGAAAATCGTCTAAACAGACGTGTATAGCAAGGTTCACAATAGAGTATGAGTTTATAGCTTTAGACAAAGTTGGAGAGGAAGCCGAGTGGCTCTGCCAATTTTTAGAAGACATCTCTATGTGACCTAAACCTATGCCAGCTATCTGCATACATTGCGACAGTTAATCAGCAATAGTTAAGGCACATAATAATATATATAACAGTAAATTTCGACATATACGTCGCTGACACAGTACTGTGAAACACTTTCCCTCGAGTGGAATAATTTTCATTGAATATATAAAGTCTGAAGATAATATAGATGATCCGTTAACTAAAAGCTTAAGCGGAAAGCAAGTTAGTCATTTATCGAAGGGAATGGGTTTACAACCTATGAATTAAGAGTCGCCTCAATGACAACCCAACCTAGCTGACTGGAGATCTTAAGATCTAGGTTCAAAGGGACAACCAAATTGTGTGTGACTTAATATCATTATTGTCGAGATAAAATCTCCTACCCATTTCTATGATAGTATAGTGATACTTGTAGTGTTATTATGTTAAGCTATACTTTTAATGGTTCTTATAACTTGAAATTCAAGTGGGGTATAACAAGATACTCTTAATAAGAATCACCTATATGAGTGAGAATGGGCCACTTCTGTGAGAATGCTAAGGCTACATTCTATAACAGTACTCATGAAATCAGGATTTGTTCAGGGCCAAAATTGGCACAATTGTGAGAACCTAGCTGTGCTTAGAAAAATTTTGTGTGAACTCTATTATTTTGGCTTACACAAATAGCTAAACAGTTCAAGGTATTGCGTCCACTAATTAGCCACTAAGTCTGATAGTTTTTTACAAGGTAAGGTTCAAAGCCAAAAGCTACCTATTATATGTAGAATTTTTCTTATTGAACTTTCTTTGTGCCTGCATCTTGTTGCATCTTCTTTTCCATTAAATTCCATTCATGGGGAAGATTGTTGGAAAAAAGTGGCCTTTAAAAAATTAGAATATGATTTCTAGCTAACTTTGAAATTAATTATTTTTATGTTGAATTAATCTTTTTTGATTATTTCAAGTTCTAATTTGTTTATCTCTATGAGTAGAGTACTTATGAATTTTGTGACATTTAAAACTATTAATGAATGAATGAGAAATTGACTCCAAAAGTATACAATTGAAGTTGGCAAAAATGTGGTAACTAAGTCCTATCCCACATTGGTTGAGAGTGAAATAGGTGAGTTTTCAATCCCACATTAGTTGGGAGAAATATGAGTGAGTGGTTTATATAAGCCAAGTCGAGCCTAAGGGGTGTGTCCCTTGGGGGTACCTAGTTTTGTGAACAGGGGAGGACCTACCCAATGGTGGGTTCGACCCAAACTCCACACGCGCGCACATGCGCGCCGCCGCTGCCCGCCCATTCGATCGACCAACTAGTTGGTCAGGCTTGAGCCCGAGCCTAGGTCGTGGGTTGTGGTTTGACCCTTATCTTTTTGTAGAAAATTTATTTAATTAAAATTTTAAATTTTAAATTTAAATTATTTAAATTTTAAATTAAAAGTTACCGTTTAATCCGAACCGTTGGAAGGGTTCAGGACAGTTGGAGTCAATTTTAGGTTCGCACCTGTTGGGCTAGGCCGAATCGGTGCTGTTTCGATTTGGTTTAAACCAAATCGTCACCTTCAAATGCCTATATATAGGCTGCTGCAGAAGCCATTTCCATATACTGCTCGAAAGCCTCCTATATCGAAACTCTACTTCTGCATTTCATTTCCAAGTTTTCGAGAAAGTTTAAGCACACCAAGGTTCGTTGTGTGTGTAGTTTATTATGCTTCTACTGCACGCGGTGACCATTTTATCCTGGAGGCAGCATCCAATCCACCGCAAGCACCGAGGCAGGGACGTAATCTGTCTTAAAGAGACCTTGTTGAACGTTGACTCAATCCTAACCCATTCTGTAAGATTGTTCTAGTTTCATTTGTGTTCTCTTCTGTACTGTTTTAATATATCAATCTTCGTCTTCATTTTTATTTTCTTTAATCTTTTTTCCTGAAGAAAATAATATTTATTTATGTTCTGTTTTAAAATATAAAACAGTGTTTTAACATACTGTTTCGGGTTTCTATTTAAAAAATAAAATAAAAACCAATCTTCTGTTTTATTTAAATAAAATTATTTATTGTAGTATTATTTTGTAAGTGAAAAATAGATTTTCTTAATTCTGTTTTAATTTTATTCTGAAATTAGTTTCAGATTATTGTAATTTTATTACTCCTGTTTGGTGCTGACCGGGTTTTGTTAAACCGACAGATTGTTGTAATTCCAGAATTTTGAATCCAATAAATTTGGTTTAAGGTTCTATTTTAGCTATTTTTTAGGGATATAAACTAAACACTAAACTACTATTTTACTAGGTTTTATTTTCATGAATTAATATTCCTAAAATGGCCCTGAAATTACTCTGAACTTTTCCCGTTGTGGTCGTCATACAAATTAGTAACGTATATTTTTCATAACAAGCGAACTCAAAATATGTAATTAAGGTAATTTTATATACATTAAATGTTTGAATTGCATATGTAAATATGAAAAATAAATAGATATATATGGAAATATATAAGTTGTATATATTTCATTTTGATAATAGGATATATATAGTAATTTATCAAGATATTTTGGTAAGTAGTTATATTTGTCGAAATGGTATCTAGATATTCCCATTTCGTGTAGCATAATTATTATTTCACATAACATCAAATCTCATCATCAAATATAATTCGTTACGAATAACAACGCTATCATTTTCTATAATAAAATTATCATATTCTCATTTTTTTTAATAAAATTATCATATTCTCATTTTTGCATTTTCTATAATAAAGCTGTCATGACGAATAACATTATTATCATTTTCAGCAACAATCATTCTCGTGATGAATAATAGTGTTATTATTGTCTGCAACAACCATTCTATTTTCTATATAAAAAATGGATAAGCACAAAAAATGAAAGTTTCTGATTGTTACATTTTAACTTTCCACAACAAGTCCACAACAGTCATGTAAGAAAATCCTAAAAAATACATATAGTTATTTTCGGTTGAAGATGGTATACCATATCAAACCATTAATTATGAAATATAATTATCATAAATAGTAAATCAATAAGATTCGTACTGTTATATCCAGTCAAATGATTATAATGAAATGTATAGTTTCTATATCTAAACTGTAAAAGTAATATGTATATATGCATTTAATTTCTATAATGACACTGTCATGAGGATATAAATATCCAAAAAATATTAAATATTTCAATAAAGACTTTATAAAATAACAGTTTACTACATAAAATTTATCCCAAAATAAGTAACCAAAATAGGATCCTAAAGTAATTAACCCTTTTTAAATTTGAAAATTTTACTTTGGAACCCTTCACGGATAAATGTGAAATTTGGTTTAAATTTTTTTTGTAATTGATGAATCTTTTTAGCATTAATTCAAACGAAATTATCTTAGATTTTTATTGTTATTAGAAATTAAAACAAAATTAAAAAGATTTTAAAATTTAAATAAGATGAAAAAAAGTCACTTAATAAGTGTTTAGGGACTCTTTTCCTCTTTAAGAACTAAGGATGGCAATGGAATAGGGCAGAACGAGAAAAGATATCAGGAATGTAGTAAAAAATGGGGTGGGACGGAGTTATTTCGAAAATAGTTTTTAAAGTTTAAGTATGAAACATTAATAAGAGTTATAAATAATATAATTAATAAAAAATAATAGTTGATAAATCAATTAAAACTAAAAGTACAAAATGTAAGAAATAGAAAAGAAAAAATATAAATAAATATAATATTTTAATATTTTAAACTTATTATATTTTAAAAAATATATATTTTATATGTATATTTATATTTAAAAATTATTTAGTTTATGTAATTGGGGTGGGGTTTTTGTGTGTTTCTATTGCACAAAGAAGAAAAATATGGTGTCCAACTCTATCTGTGACTTATATTAACAACTTTATACTGCCTAATGGGTATACTGCACCTCAATCTGCACTCCCACAGGGACAAGGCCGTATTCATTGGTCCTTGGTTGCGAAGCCATTATCCCATTTTAATGTTCTTGAAATTCAAGTATTCACTATCATTTGAAGGCTTTTGCTATCCCTCATATAGGGTGTTACAAGTTTGTTACTAGCGAGCTTTATATGTCCGAGAGTGAGTAGAAGCTCATGGAGTAGTTCCGGCATCAAAGAATATCAATTGAAAGAATATCAACGAAAGGCTCAGATGTAGCATGTGCAGAGCAAGCTAGAACTGGCTAAGATAAAGAAAATTTCGACACTGATGAAATGAGTTTGAAAACATAAACATTAAAAAAATCAGTCTCAATCTGATCAAGCGAGAAATGCTTTACCGATACAGTAAAGCAAGAGAGCTCATTAACAAGGCCATCTTCCATCCGTCTTACTTAGATAATACGAGACTCCGAACCACGACGGATTGGAATCAGACATTTTATAATGCTCCAAATCACTCTATCAATCCATTCCAATCCCACCTTCATTCGTGTGTTGCAACTCATTAGCTATAGCCAGTAGCTAGGAGTTTTCCCATCAAGCGAATATTAGACAAATACAGCTGAACGCAACACTTCTGAGAAGTATAACCTCGGAGGTCCCCCATCAACTTCCAGAACTTCAATAGAAACTGAACACTTATTTAATATTCAGAGGCAAAACAACCCAAGTGTCGTGCCACACGAGACGAAAAAAACAAATACCGTCCTATCTCGTTTGTTATCGGTGATGAAAAAAATTCGTACATAACGGAGTGGGACGAAAAAAATTTCTATCCCTAATAAGAAGTTCTTTTAACTTTAACCCAAAATATAGATTCTTCTTATCACAAGAAATTAAAAAAATAAGAAATTAAACAAGAAATGGAGAGATTTTGACAAAAGTCTTATTTTCTTACTTATATAGAAATTGGTACTATTTAAAAAAAATATTAATGGGATAAGTCTTATTAATTTTATAATACCAAATATATCCTTTATGACAACTCTCGTCAACCTTTTCTTCTTTGATTAAATTTATTCTCTCTTTTGTTTTCTCTCCTTTAGTTGCAAATTTATCTCCAACAAAGAATTCTTATAAAAAAAGAATATAAAAGGAAATATTAATTAAATATAAATATATGTATTTGTTTGAACTTTTTGAGTTAAAAATTTGATAATTTTCTAACTTTTAACATATACATTTATTTTTTATGAAATTAATATTTCTATAACCTATCCATTGAGATCTATCAAATAATATTCATATTAAATAAAAAAAATTTTAAAAAATAAACTGAGAAATTTTTCAGCTCTAAAACTGAAAAATTTATCAATTTTGAAATCTCAATTTTAAAATTTTACAAAGAGAGAAATTTACTGGTTCTAAATTTTATTAAATTACAAACTAATAAATTTATCAATTTTAAAAATTTAACAAAATCTAACTGGTGAGAAAGAAAATTTAATTGCCTAGACCGCTTGATTGGTCAAAAGACCGTTCGAGCGGTTCTTGCAAGTCCACTGATTTTTCACTCGAAACACAAAAATAAAATATTTTTCATGACCGCTTAATAGACCGCTCGAACAGTCTAACTGTGAATCCTTTTTTCAAAACACCACCTTTGAATACTCAACACTTAAACTTTTTCTCCTTCTATTTTAAAGCCTCTAAGGCAAAACAAGCCAACAAAAATAAATTCAAAACCTCCCTCAAAGCACAAGTTTGATATAAAGTACAAAATCAGCCGAAAACGATAACCATTACATACGAAAGCAAACAACCAACCCATGGTTCCTCTCACAAGCATACAACATACATACATGGATAACCAAAGCCTTGAGACTTGTACAACATGCTTTCAAATAAAAAACTTATAACTTCATTATATGATTCAAATACACAACGGTATTAACAATTAATCAACAAAAATACTAAAATCAACAAAAGAGATTTTGTCTTCGCCTCCTCTGGGGCTCACCGAGATCTATCCACGTGATTAAATTCAACTGAAAGTTTTTAAATCCCACAACGTGAGCCGAAACCCAGTATGAACAGACTAGCATGAATTAAAAGGATAACATGCAATCTCAAAATAGTTTTCCATCCTTAAAAATCACAAGTTTTTATATAGTCCCATAACATTTGACAATTTAACACATAAACCACACCATATTTTTCAACAAGGTTTTCGCAACCCATAATGATTCAAATTATGTAATTTTTTACCGGTTTTCACCGTAGGACCAATATTCGCCCCCAATAATGCATTTTTTATGGGCTTTCATAGCGGCACCATTATTCGCCCCAAATAATGCATGACTTAACAAATGTTTGCACACATTAAGCCATGTACAAATATCAAAATACACATAGCAATGTCATCCATCTAACTATGAAAACCAACCAATGTTAAAAAAATAGTTCAACCCCAAGGGTTAACTCCATACCTCCAAAACTACGTTTTTGCAACATACACATGAATTCTTCTAAATTTCAAAACTCACCCCTTTGAAAGTAACTGACACACATGTCCACCAGCTTTGTAGTAAATCAAAAAAATGCATAACATGCTTTTTATCCAACCGAACATGGTTTAAACACAAAGTTAAACATTTATGACATTTTAAAACAATAAAAATGCGTATAAATCGCATGTAACACTCTTTCAAAGTAAAATAGTCTAGAATCCTATCTCAAAGAGTTAAAAACTCAACGCTTCAAGCACCGACGAGAAATTGAAGTCACCAAAATGCGATTCCGTTCAAATGAATGCGAAGTCCACGGCAAGTATAATAAGGATCGATTATCCCCACACCAAGAGCTAGGCTCAAGCCAAGCTAAAAGTTAGAGAGAATGTAGAGAATTTGGATGTTCTTTCAAGAGAGAACAAAATAAGTTTGCAAGAGAAGTTTCAGTGCGAGAATCAATACCACTACCTGGCATTTAAGCACCCCACGCAGATAGATTGCTCGAGCGGTCTAAAGACCGATCGAGCGGTCCTACACAGAAAAGGTTTCTAACTTTTTGCAGCGACGTCCGACAGGACCGGTATTGAAATCAACGTGCACTTTAAGCTAACACATACATAAAACATATAGAAATATGCTTTTTTATAACAATTAAAAACGAGAACCAACACATTACATATATACATAACAAAAAAAATAAAAGGAACTGGGTCTCACATTACCATTGTGCATATGTGTTATAATGGCAACACATTTAATGGATATTAAATGGGAACAAATAAGTCAAGCATAATTAGATTTCAAAAGATTTAGACAAAATCTATTTTTGAAAAAAATAGAGCATGGCTAACTCTCTTACCACTACCCTAAATAGCATTAATCACTAATTAACTCTACATCTAAAATAAAATCAAAAAATTAACAAAAAAAGCTCCAAAAAGAAAAAACCATGGCCAAACAAGGTTTAATGAACTATTTGGGATGTCTAAAAAGTTTTCCTTTTAAAAGGTTTAGGTTTTTATAAAAAAAGAGAAAAAAAAAGAATAGATTATTTGGGATAATATTTTAGAATAATTTTTTTACTTTTTTTCTTTTTATTGAAATATATCTAATCTACTCTTATTTTTTACCTTTAAGTTATAGTAATGACACAAGTTTTTTAATTTTTAGGGGTAAAGTTAACTTTTTAATTAAATGTATAATTATAGTCATTTCGTTAAAAAAAAGAGTATTTGAAATGTCAAATTTGTTTACTTTAATTTTACCCCTTCCCATTAAAATAAATTACACTTCTATAACAAACTTTAGTTTATCTAAAATTATTTTATTGTAATAATTAAGAAAATCTTAATTAATAAAAGCACAAACAATCAAATCAAAAGAATTATTGCATAAGATTCACTCTTTTCTATTTCTCACACTTTCAAAAGAGACTTACCATAGTATTATTTCTCATATCTCTTTTGATGGAATATTAATAATAGTTTTTTGAAGTGTTTATCAAACATATTTCGCATGATATAAATACTTGAGCAAAAAAAATAATAAATTTTATGCTATAATTCTTTTCACCAACTGTTTATGCTTTTGTTTAATAATCTGATCGATTTAATGACAATGAAATAAATTTAATTTCAAGTAAATTAAATTGGGGTTAAAAAAGTTATTCATAATACAATGGGATCACGAGATATTTGATATAACTGAATTTATGAACTTATAAATTATAACTGAAAAAATTTGATTGCGACTTTAAGTAGAAATCACAAATATTTGTTATAATTGTAAATTTATAGTTTCAAATAGTAGAATTTGTATTTGTTGATTTAACATTAGAAATTATAAATAGGAAACTTTTCAACTATATCCTACTTTTATAAGTTACTTGTTTAGAAATTATACTTGTTTAAATTTTTTTAACAATTTACTGAATTATACGTTAAAAATCTTAAAGAAAAAAAATCTAACAAACACCCAGCTAAAATTGGAATAAAACCAATTATTATTCTGGAATCATAAACATTTTTTGAACAAGGTCTCAAGATATGACTTATTTTTCCAATTTGAAAGGAAGTCAATTTTCATTCGATGTGTATTAATTACAAAGACTAAAAAAAAAAGGAAGTAAAAGAGTAAGTATCTTTTTTGTGTTTTAAAGTTTCGATGATCTCCGGTACAAAATTGAGGTTCACATTTTTTAAATATTATACAGATCTTCCTATCTTTATCACTCGCGAGGATCTTTGTAGTTATATATAAGTGTCCACCCCTATGAGAGTGGGGAACCTACAGTGAATGAATTTAAAGAATCGTAAATTTTGACCGGGTGTAGTAGTTAATAAAATTATAATTTTAACCTCATTCCATTTGCATAATTATATTTTTTACATATACCTTTTTGTGTTTTCTTCTCACTTTTCCCATTATATTTTTTACATATACCTTTTTGTGTTTTCTTCTCACTTTTCCCTCAAATGCTTAAAATACATTATCTCATGCTTCTACTAAGATTATAACATTACTTCCCCATGGATATTCATGTTGTATTTAATTCCCTTTTTTCTTTTATATTTGTCTTTATGCATTGTACAAGATGGAAGATTACCCAATCTTTACTCAACAACATTGAAAGGGCATTGTGTAATCCACTACTCCAAATGAGAAATGCAATTTTTCGAAGTCCACTAAGAATTGATATGCACCAAATGATCAATGCTTCTCTACAATGACACTAGAGACCTAGAAATTATAGGCTTTGACAAGGAAGAGAATCCCACACAATAATTTAAACTTACATTCATGGGTTTTGTCAAGTGATGTGCCTAATTTACAGTACTGATGCCTAACTTCGTTGTTATTGATTTAAACAGTGAATTTATTACTTTTGTGTAGGTCTTTTCCTTAACAATTTAGGTTATAATAATTGGTGGTTGACATTTAACATTAATTGTTCGTGGAAGTGTACACAGATTTGATTAGTTTGGTTCTTGACAAATTCGGGGGACTAAACATGACTACTAATTCTAAAAATTATGGACCCAATTCAGACGATTGGATCGAGTATAATCAAAGCAAAACTAATCATTTAAAACGAATCTGTTCTAGACCGGTTTCTCATTCCAACATATTGAAAGTAGCACCTTGGATGTTTTGGTAAAAAATTTGGTTCCTTATTCTGAAATACTGAGAATTAAAACCTTGAATGTCGTAATGAAAAATGCAATTTTCTCATTCCCAAACTCAAATTCTATATAATTCAAGCTCATCAGCAAAAGCATTAGCTATTTATTCAAAACAAATCACATTGTTAGTTACTTATTCAAATTATTAGGTAAATGATTCACTAAGGTTGTTGCATTGCATGAAAAAAACTGAGTGAGACTGTGAGAAAGAGAGGTTGCTATGCAGATTAGGTTTAGGGCAATAAAATGTTTAGGGTTAGATGGCTCGGGACGAAAATTATACATATTATACTCTCTTATTATGCAGTTTGATTCGATTCAAACTATGGTTTTTTTTTAAAATTAATATCGAGAATTGACTGGTTATCAACGGTTTTCAAATTATGTGATCAGGAAATAAACCACTACAAATTTGAAGTAGTCTGAATTGGTTTGGATTGAATTACTGGTTCATTTTGTTTGTTTGAACAGCCCTAATTGTTTGTGTGACTCGCTTATAGCATACATCATAACTTTTATGCAAGGTAATTGTCTAACAACTAAGGGCTGCGGCCATTATTAATTAATCGATGTTTAGCATTGTTATAAGAGCACATAATAATTTTCTCAGGACGTAACCCATGTGAGATTTAATTTCTTTTGTAAAAATTTGACACCATAAGCTTTGTCTCAATTATTTAAGTGTAGAAGTTATTGATGTTTTCGCAACTGTAGTCAATTATAGTCTATTTACCTTCTTTTGGTATTTGTTCATGCTTAAATTATAATTTTTAACTTGTAATTTAACAATAAATTAGAAAAAAAAATCTAATTAATTCTGCTTATAGCCTTTTTGTTTATGTTTTCTACTTCTAAATCAATAAATAAATTTTACTATTTTAAACTATAAATTTATAATTTTAACAAATACTTGTAATTTCTATTTAGAGTCATAATCATATATTTTCAACCATAATTTATTAGTACATAATTTCAGTTACAAAAACACTCCCATCGACTTATGTAGGCCTCATTTGATAATCGGCATTAAGTCGGACTTTTTGCCTTTTTGCTTAAAGTCTAAAAAGCTAAAAATCCTAAAAAAAAAATAAAAAGCCCCATTTGGCACCCCAAAATCTTTTAGCCTTTTAGCGCTTTTGCTTTTATACATATTTTTTTATATTTTTTAGAAATATCATAACTTTTGTTATACATATCTATTTTTTATAAAATTATATTTTTAAAATCTACCCATCAAAATCTATTAAACAACATCTATATTGACTATAAAAATATTTTAAAATAAATTTTAAAAAATTATTACAATTTTAAACTAAGTTTTTTACTCTTTGACACGAAGTCACTTTAAGCCAATTTTGTAGCTTATTGCCTTTTGGCTTAGAGTGACTCATACGGTACACCAAACGAATTTTTTGTTTATTTGGTTTAAAACGACTTTGTTTATTTTCCTTTTGTTTGTTTAATTGACTTCTAGCTTCTTTAGAAACTTGTTTTAAGGAGCATTCAATTCTTCATTTTTACTGGGATCTTTGTAGATTTTTGGATCTTTTTTCTATTGAAACCCATGACCAAAAATTAGTAAAAAAATCCAAAATCAAATAAAATCCATAAAAAGAAGTTGATCCTTATCGAGGTTTTTATCTTCCTATTTCATAATTGATAGGTACATGCATGTCAAGGATAGAAAGAGGAAAAAAGGGCAAGCATGAGCATATTAGATAGCAGATAGGCAAACCCTTTCTCTTACAAGAGAAACAACAAGAATCTTGATAGTACAATGGGAATCTACTCCAATAACTTCTACTCGCAATTAAGAGAGGAACAGGTATGCCACATGCACAGATCTCTTGAAACACCTCGATTCTTTTGATGACAACGATATTGTCCGCTTTGGTCAAAGTACTTACGATTTTGTTCTTCCTAATAGGTCAACTATCCTTGTATTATTCTAGAATGAACACATTTAATTAAGTTCTGTTATGGTCTCTACCACCTAGAAAAAGGTCTCGTTGTTATGTAAGGGTTCAAAGTTTTTCATTTATAACCTAGGAACTTTCTCTCCCTTTCCAATATGGAATACTAGGATATCATAATCCACCCTCTTAGGATTGCACGTCCTTGTGTAGTTAACTAAGTTCTGTTAAGATCTCTACCACCTAGAAAAAGGCATCGTTGCTATGTAAAAGTCCAAGGTTTTTCATTTATAACCTAATAACTTCTTCTCCCTTTCTAATATGAGATACCAAGATATTACAGTCAATCCTCTTAGAGCTACATGGCCTCGTGTAGTAGCCTGCCAGATCTTATCGACCCGCCCACTAGAGATGTAATTTTGACCTGGCTTGGCCATGACTCGGGCGAGCCAAGCCCGACTCGCACTAAACGGGCTCGCGCCAAATATTTGGATTGGACCGGGTTAGGTTTTTTTATCCAGGGGTCGGTTCAGGTTTTAGGGGTCCTAGGCTGAGGTTAGGGCCTCTGGCTCGGGCTTAGGGCCGGGCCACGGGCAGGTCAGATGGGCGGGCCGTGCGGGCTTTTAATTTTTTTCTTTTTTTTTGTTTTTTTGTTTAATTTGTTATATATTATTAGTTATAAGTTTATAGTTTATTATTAGTTATTACTTTATTATTTACTTATTATTATGATGTTATATTTTATTAGTTGATAAGTTTATAATGTATTATTAATTTATTAGTTTATTTAAATTTATTAGTTTTGATAATTTATAGTTTATCATTAGTTATTAAATTATTAACTTATTAGTTTATTCTATAAGTTTATACTTTATTTGTTTATTAGTTTTTAAGTTTATAGTTTATTAGTTTATTATTACTTTACAAGTTTATAGTTTATAACTTTATATTATTAATTTATTATAGGTTTAATTGTTTGCTTACTATAAGTTTATTATTCATTTGTAAGCTTATAGTTTATATTATTATAAGTTTATAAGTTTATAATGTATTATTATTAATTTAGTAGTTAATTATTTATTATAAGTTTATAACTTATTATTTTATTATATAAGTTTATATCATAAATTTATTATTAATTAAAAATTAATAGTTTATATTATTATAAGTTTATTAATTTATTATAGCTTACAAGTTTAACAATTAAATGCAATATACTTGAACAATTAAAATAATAAAATGCAATATAAATTTTATTAATAAAAAATTAAATTTTAACATTTATATAATATTTTATACATTATAAGTGTATTGTACACTTTTAAAAAATAGAAAAATTGTATCACTATAGGTCAAATATATCCCAACTAGGTTGGTACATATAACCCTAACAATCATTTGTATTATTTTCTACTTAAAATAAATTACAAATGAATTTATTTAAATTAGAGAGTAGAGAGTGGAGAGATTTATGAATGAATTTATTTAAATTGTAGTGCCCCCTTTTTATAGAAAAAAATTTATAATTTATTTTAAAAATAAAAAAACAAAAAAACAAAAACTAGCCATTGAGCTAGGCTCTGGATGGGCCGGGCAGGGTTGACCCCAACGAATACTTAATCTCGGCCCTTCATTTCAAAAAATAACGATCTAGGCTATTCATTTTGAATTTGTGACCGTTGAATATTGAGAAGTGGCCATTGGAGGCGCGGGGCTCGGGCCAGGCCGGATCATGCCTAATAGTAACATAATTTAAGCCATTGGGTTTTTGGGATTTAATCTTGACCATCGAATCAAAGGGAAGAAGCCATTGGGCTTGGGCTCGGGCCGGGCTGGGTCAAGGGCTAACCTAGTTAGCAAGCAAAATCGAGCTCAAATGGGCAAGCTCAGTATCAGGCTTCGGGCCTCGGGCCAGCCCAGCCCAGTCCATGGGCTTAGGGAGGAGGCTTAGGCCCGGGGTTACGGGTTACAGGCAAGGGCCGGGTTCGGGCTATAAGCAGGCCAAGTCGAGCCCGCACAGTGGCGGACCTCAGGTGGCTCGTAGGCCTTTTTTACACCCCTACTGCCCACTCAGTAGCCTGCCTACATGATATGCGAGACAACAAGGGTCCACACTCGGAGATGGGGAGAGTCGGCTCCGATACCACTTATAACACCCCGACTTTTCTCATGGCAATCATATTGTCCGCTTTGGGCAAAACTTTATGATTTTATTCTTCCCAAGAGGCCACCCATCCTTGCATTACTCTAGTGTGAGCACACTTAACTGAGTTCTACTATGGTCTCTACCAGGATTGTGATATCCTGGTATCCCATATTGGAAAGAAAGAGAAAGTTCTTAGGCTATAAAAGAAAAATCTTGGACTCTAACATAACAACGGGGTCTTTTCTCAGGTGGTAGAGACTCTAACATAACTCAGTTAACTGTGTTCACACTAGAGTAATGCAAGGATGAGTGATCTCTTGAGAAGAACAAAATTATGAGGGTTTTACCCAAAATGAACAATATTGTTGTCATGAGAAGGGTTATGGTGTTACAAGTGGTATCAGAGCCGACTCTTCCTACCTCCAAATGTGGGCTCCTGCCGTCTCGCGCGACATGTAGGTGGGTTATTAAGTAGTCGGGTTGATAAGAACTAGTAGGCTACTGCACAGGGACGTGAAGTTCTAAGGGTAGCAGATTGTGATATCTTGGTATCCTACATTAGAAATGTTGAGGGAGTTAGTGGGTTATAAAAGAAAAATTTTGGACCCTTACATAATAACGAGGTCTTTTCCCAGGTGGTAGAGACCATAGGAGAACTCAGTTAAATGTACTCACGCTAGAGTAATGCAATGATTACTGACCTCTTGGGAAGAACAAAGCCGTGAGAATTTGGCCTAAAGCGGACTATATCATTGCCATAAGAAGGGTCGGGGTGCTACATCTCTGATGGCCGACCAAACATAAATGTAAAACAAGGATTAGGACTCTTAGATCTAAGAGTCTTAATTTTTGTTTCACGTGCAAGAGTTTTAATCTTTGTTTGACATCTGTGTTTGATCGGCTATCAAAAATCTGTGTATCTTTTTTTGGAGAGGAATGTAAATTACAAGCTAACGAGCTGAGAGAAAAGAGAGATACACAACAGGTTTTAGTTCTCTACTATCAATAAAATAAAAAAATTGAAAGTTAAGCTTGGATAAGAGAGAACCACAAACAAACTTAACCAGCTAAATTCGAGCTCAAAGAGCTTTCAAAGAGTTATCTTCGACTTGACTGGTTGGCTTCGTATCTCTACTTTACCAATTGCTAAAATGAACTCTGAACAAATGACCTATTTAACTCAATGATTAGAGTATTACTTTCATACAAGAGACTCAGTGGTTCAAATTCAATAGTAGGCAAGTTATTATTTTTAATTCATTTCACATAAAGTAAATATTGGTGTTCTTTGAAAAACAGAGATATGATTAGGACTAAAGCACATACAATAGACCGATTGACACACATTCACTAGTGAACATTGGTATATATCG
This sequence comes from Heliamphora exappendiculata, assembly GCA_034768845.1. Taxonomy (NCBI): domain Eukaryota; kingdom Viridiplantae; phylum Streptophyta; class Magnoliopsida; order Ericales; family Sarraceniaceae; genus Heliamphora; species Heliamphora exappendiculata. The sequence continues at coordinate 24,128 of JAOTRH010478613.1, forward strand.
TAGTTCTTCGCAATTTGGACATTGATATTACTGTATTCACGAAATTGAGTCGATTTTACTATGAAATGAGACAATACAAAAATTAAAATCTTAACCATAAACAATGAACATATACATCCAAAAAAGGGGTCAGATTCCAAAATTGATCATTTTTTTTAATTTCTAAAATAAGATGGCCCATGAGTGGAATTCCAAAAAAAAAATAGAACCGGCTCAACATGCCTATAGCACTAGAAAAGCAACCTATCCAAATCGAGGGTTTAAACTAACTAAACATTAAAAGTAAAAATGAAACAAAGTGCTGCCGTTCTTTTTGGCTTTAACAAACTGTCAAAACTGTAATGATTTTAGTGATCTTTACATCTTAGGACTGATCATTTGATTTAGAAATACTTCTACGCTTTTTTTTCACCTTAATTTATTTTTTAGTGTTTTTCCTGTTCTTCTTAATTTATAAGAAACTGATTCTTTTTCTTCAAAAAGTAAAAAAAAAAACAGTTAAAACAACTTTTTGACTTTTTTTTAATTTCATGTTTATTTCCCAAGTTTAAGTCATTATCTAATTTTTATGTTCCGACTTTTAAAATAAACTGAAAAGTAAAAAAAAAATAACAATAATCAATAACGAAAAAAACAAAATTTGGTAAGGTAAAAGCTGTTACTAGCCTTTGTTTGACTATCAATTTTAAGTTGGCTTAAATCCTGCTTTTTGGCTTTTGGTTTAAAGCTTAAAAAATCAAAAAAAATCTTATTTTTTAATTCTCAACTTTTAGTTTATTTGTTTTTAGAGTTTTTAACTTTTTTCATAATAATTTTTAATTTTTTCCTTCTACGTATAAAAGTACACAAATTTCAACCAAACAATCATACCCAACTCATTTAGACCAAAAGACAACTATAAAATTTCACATTAAGCTTCTTTGGCTTTTTTGGTGACTTAAAAGTCACTATTTTTTCAACCAAATCAACTTTTTAACTTTTTAATTTAAAGTGCCTTAAAACTAAAAAATCGGCTTAAAACCAAATTGCCAAACAAAGGTTGATGATTTTATTTTGATGTCTTGAATGGATGATGATGGAATTTGATCTTAGGTACCTATGCAACGAAAATTAAAACAGTAGAGACACTAGAATTTTGAACAAACAATAAGAGTAGATAATAAAAAAAAATTTGAATTTTATTTTGAGAAAAACATAAATCTAGGGGGAAATTTTTTTTTTGAGGCAATCTTAGAGAATTAAGAAGATTTTTCCAAAGTCTCGAAAAAGTTTTAGGAAATTTTTTTAGAAAATCCTAGAATCTTGAGAAAGATCTTTAAGAAAATCCTAGAAATTTTAAGAAGATTTTTTTTTTAGAAGAATGGTTGATGCAAAATGATAAGGGTTGCCTAACGTGCTAGGGCTTCGGATTACTAGGATGCGCAGAAATCGCGAACCTATGGTTAGGGTGCCTAGTTTTCTTGGACTCGAAAAAAAATCGGTTGGTCATCACTTACACACTAGCCTAGGGCCAGGGTGCCTAGTTTTCTTGGGCTTGGCCTTCAGATGTTTTTCTGCATTTTGCCCACTCGATCTGTTCTTGATATAATGTCTTCTCTTTACAGGCTGGTCACTATGTCAGAGGTTTCGGAGG
>JAOTRH010478624.1:0-25759 GCA_034768845.1 Heliamphora exappendiculata
ATCATGATTGTTTTCATTCCAAAAGAAATGACAATAAAAATCAATGGTTTGAATATTGGATTAGATAAATTATTATTATTTATTAGTATGGTACTTTTTTAGTTAGAGGTACAAAATAAATAAATTTTAATACATAATATTTTTAAATAAAAATTTTAATACGTAAAATTTTATTGTGCAATTTCTTTTAAAAATAATTTTTAAATTTATAAATTTATTTATTTTATATAATAAATAGATAAATTTATTTATTTAATATTTATCTGTTTAATATGTAAATAAATAAATTTATCTGTTAGATATATGAACACAAATAATGTAAATAGATAAATTTATCTGTATGTATATTTATGCTTAACAAATAAATTTATCTGTATTTTTTATACATGTTTTAAAAATGCACAGATAAATTTATCTGTGTTTTTTATGAGTATTTTTAATAAAAAAATAGATAAATTTATCTGTATCTTTATATATGTTTTGAAAAAATATAAATATATTTATCTGTATTCTCTATATATGTTTTCAATAAAATAGATAAATTAATCTGTATTTTTTATACATGTTTTGAAAAGGTAAAGATAATTTATCTGTTTTAAGGTATTTTTATCCTAAAAGACTTGTGCGTTAAAACTTTTATGCGGATAAATTTTGCTCGTTAAAAAATCTTATAGTGAATGAAAAATAATAAGCGTCCTATAAATTGAACCGCTCACTAATTTTTCGTATTTTATATTAGTCTTATTTGAGTAATATGGCTTAGTGGCTTATAAGTATTAGTAAGTTACGTCGTTTGGGTAATCAAATAAGTAAAATTTTAAATCAATATACAAATAAGTCAATAAACCAATTAAGGGAAAAATAAGCCAAACAAAGTGACTTATTTAAGCAAATAAGTCAAAATAAACTAAATAAGTCAAAAATAAACCAAACAAAGTGTCTTAAATAAACAAAATAAGCCAATTGTCACCGAAATAAAGTAACTTATTTATGTTTTGAATTATTTACTAATAAGTAAATAAGTTTGTCACCTAAACATGACCATTATTTAATAATAAATAATTTAATATTATATAAATTCTTATCTAGCATAATATGTTAATTAATAGTTCAAAGTATTTTTTTAGTTTCGATATTTGTAATAAAATAACTAACTTAAAAACGACGATATAAAATTAATATTTAATAATTTTTACAATAAATTAACAAAATTTATCCCTTTATGCCATATATAGAATTTGAATTAAAGTATAAAAATAAAAATTAAAAGACAAAAAACATTAAGTAAAAATATTTTTTTTTAAAATTATATATAAATCTAATTTTGCTCCAAATCCATGCATATAAATCTATATTCATAACTATGAAAAAATAATACTGCATTCCATATGAAATAATCCTGATTGTTTGTAACATTATTAGACAAATTTTGCTTAATGTTTTTAGAATTTGGTATAGGTTGGTGAGAGAGGGGTTCAAATGTCAGGCGGACAGAAGCAGAGAATCGCAATCGCCCGAGCCATAATCAAGGCACCGCGCATACTTCTTCTCGACGAGGCCACAAGCGCATTGGACTCAGAATCGGAGCGAATCGTCCAAGAAGCGCTCGACAAGGCCGCCGTGGGGCGCACCACCATCGTCATCGCCCACCGCCTCTCCACCATCCGCAACGCCGACCTCATAGCCGTCGTCCAGACCGGCCAGGTCATGGAGATCGGATCACACGACGACCTAATCCAGGACGATAACGGATTGTACGCTTCCCTAATCCGACTCCAACAAACTGAGAAAACCACCGACATTCCATCCGCGAGTTCTCCTCCTCCTCCTGCTTCATCATCATCTTCAATTAATAATTCAATTTCCAAACTAGATCTGAACAATACGAGCAGTCGAAGACTGTCAATGGTGAGTCGATCCAGTTCGGCGAACTCAGCGGCACTGAGTCAGAGATTAGAGATCGCTAAAGTTCAAGGAGAACAAGAATTTCCGGTGCCGTCGTTTCGAAGGCTCCTGGTGATGAATCTGCCGGAGTGGAAGCAGGCGACTATGGGGTGTATAGGTGCGATTCTGTTCGGCGCGGTTCAGCCGGTGTACGCGTTCGCAATGGGGTCGATGATCTCGGTGTATTTCTTACCGGACCACAGGGAGATCAAGAAGAAGACGGAGATGTACGCTCTGAGTTTTCTAGGGCTGGCGGCGTTCTCGCTGACGATCAACATAATTCAGCACTATAACTTCGCGTACATGGGAGAGCGGTTGACGAAGAGGATCAGGGAGAGGATGTTGTCGAAGATACTCACGTTCGAAGTTGGCTGGTTTGATCGGGATGAGAATGCTAGTGGCGCTATTTGCTCTCGCCTCGCCAAGGATGCTAACGTGGTATGTTTCTCTCTCCCCTCTATCAGATTTTATTGGCCCACTTCACAGGCCCAACTTCTCTCTGGCCTAATTTTGAACTAAATTTTGAGTCCAGGCCCAACTTCTCTACGACCTAATTTTGGACTTTCAGATTTTGAGTAGAATGGTAATGGGCAGGGTGGGAATTAATTTTTTCATTCTCGTTCCTTATTTGATCAGAGCAAAAATACTAGAAAATATCAAAAAATTTACGGGAAACGGGACGAGTACAAAGATATTTTGATTATAATTTTTAAGATTTAAAACAGTAATATTAATAATAGTTATAAATAATATAATAAATAAAAAATAATAGTTGATGAATTAATATAACTAAATATACAAAATATAAAAAATAAAAAATAGAGATAAACATAATATTTTAATATTTTGAACTTATTATATTTATAAAATTATATTTTATACGTATATTAATATTTAAAAAATATTTATTTTATATAATCGGGAGTGGAACGAAAAAAAACGATGCAAGAAAAGCAAATAGTGTCCCTACCCAATTTGTTATTGAGAGCGAAAAAAACTCTATAAAACGGGACAGAGACGGGACGGGGCAGGAGAAATTACCATCCCTAATTTTGAGTCCAAAAATTGGGCTCAAATAAAAAAAAATTCATTAGGTACCTAAACAAATGTTATCAAATTAATAAGATATTATTAAATTTCTAAATAATTCCCGTTTGTGTTAATTTGCCCTTGAATATTCCACATCAACTAAACACCGTTCTTAAAGGACATTTATGTATACTACTATATTTAATCTCACATGAATAATATTAAATCAAAATTATTTTATTTAAAAGTTATTTTACTCATTACTAAATGCAATTCGATAATGTGCCTGTTAAAAACTGCTGACACAAATCAAAACCAACTTGACCGGTTCAGTTTTAATGATTCTAGACAAAAATAGAAACCAAACTCTTTTTGCCAAATTTGTTGGTGAAGAATCTCTTTGCTCCTGAACTCCTATCAAACGAGAACACCATTAGTATTTTCTGATTTGATTTGATCAAAAAATATTTCGATGTTCAAATTATATTTCTTTCTGAGTAATTTCTAAACGAGAACTGAATCCTCTTATAACTCTGTTTTTATCTCTGGTTTATCAGAAATGTCCTCTTAACAATCCTTGTTATGCTGAAATACTTCTTCTCCCACTTCTCGAACTACCGTAAAAGGGATAGAGTCTTCTTGAGCAAAGCCTATCCAGTAGACTGTGCTAGATTATCACGGGTTTCCCTTTTCTGGGGTGGCCCGAATTTCTTGTGGGCTTGGCTAATCTTTAATGGGTCAGATTGGTTATGGATTGCCTTGTTAAGTAGTCCAAATATTTTTCCTCTGAGTTTAGCCTCAAGTCTATTGTTTGTTTTGTCCTTAGCTATACAACAAATTACACTATTAATCCAACTCGTAATAATTTCGGTACTAATAATTCAAGTATATATAATTCCTTGAAATTAGTCTTTCGATCAATTATGACGGTATTATTATTAGGTGTCGTTTAGGAATTCAATTTAAAGTCAAATTTTTTACTTTTTTTTAGTTTTAATCAAAATTAACAATAAAAAAAACTTAATTTTTTTGGAAGGTGACTTTAGACCCCTAGTATAATCTAATTTTTTACAATTATTTTTACAATACTTTAAGCAAAAAGATTGAAAATTAATTTTAAGTTAAAAACCAAATGAGGCATAAGTAAAAAAAATCAAGTGACGGTTCAGATTAAATGTAGACAACCAACTCGTAATTAACTGACAGTTCAGAATTAGCATCTCTGATTAACTACGATTTTTAGGTGGGCACTTGAAGAATAAACTATATTAAATTAAGATAGATAAATAATTTTTGGATTATTTAATTATCAGTTTTTAATTAAAAATCCAATTCACGTCCAAACCATTAAATAAATCCCCATGTTGTTTCCTTTTGAGATTTAATTTTTTATGAGATCTAATTTTTGAATATATTTTTATAATTTGAATTGTCATCTTTTAGGATTCATTAAGCATCTATGATTTTGTGAGCAATTTATTTTGAGTTTATAGTGAGGACACTTCAATGACTCGAATCGTGTATTATATTAATAAAATATTATTACATATGTGAACAAATTATATTCTTGTTAAAAATATCAACGGAGAAGTTCAGACAGCTCATTTGTTTTTAATAAAAATCTGATTTGTTTAGTTGCTAAATGATATTTAATTAATTTAATTTTTTTACATAAATAAATTACACACGGATGATAATAAAATGCACAGCTTAAATCATCAAAATATACCATGTTGAACCCAAAATTATTACGACCGAACAGATTGAGTTCCGGAAAAGGAATAAAGTGAAGCCCAGGACATTGAAAATTACAACTCAACATGTAGAAATTTGTGAAGCTCAGTCCATCTAGAAATTACAACTGAACAGAGAGAAATTTGTGAAGGCATAAAATAATTCCTTGTCGGATTGAAGTTAAAAGATCAAGAAAAAATGTGTAATAGACAAATTTCAATCACATATCTAATCATAGATTAGTGTTTTTTAACGATAAAAAAATGCATATTTCTAGTGATAAAAATTAAGGGCCTTTTTGGCAAATATTGTTTATTAGTTTATTGACTTGTTTTAGTTTAAAATTCATAAAATTTTGCTTATTAGTTTATTTTTGTCTGTTTTAAATTTTTTTTTATATTTTGATCAAAAAAATTTTACTTTTCAAACTCGTCTAAAAAGTATAATAATTTTACTAAATGATAAAAAAAATTCACTTATGACAAATAAATTAAAAGCCTAAATTTTCCCAATCAAGGCATAATTTTGTGTTCTAAATCAGTATACGTGGTCAAACCGAAAAATTTAAAGGCGGTTTGGTGATAAACAATTGTTCAGGTGAGGTCGTTGGTGGGTGATAGGATGGCACTCCTCATCCAAACCTTCTCGGCCGTAACCATTGCATGCACAATGGGGCTGGTCATCGCGTGGAGGCTGGCGGTGGTCATGATCGCGGTTCAACCCCTCATCATTGTCTGTTACTATTGCAAGCGCGTCCTCCTAAAAAACATGTCCAAGAAGGCCATCAAGGCCCAAGATGAAAGTGGCAAGCTCGCCGCCGAGGCCGTCTCCAACCTCCGAACCGTCACCGCCTTCTCTTCCCAAGCCCGAGTTCTCAAAATGCTTGAGAAGGCCCAGGAAGGCCCGCGACGAGAAAGCATCCGACAATCTTGGTTCGCAGGCATCGGACTAGGTATGGTTGAATGATTTTAATAAAAATAAAATCTTATTTTTATTATTGTGAATCACCAGACTTTTAAAATAAATATTATTTCGTTAATTGTTACCAGTATTGGTCACAAGCTTAAATATGTTACTAGTAGACTGTTTGTTATATTAATAGTTATAAAATAATTATATTATCAGTAGTTTATGATGGTGATGTAAATATATTTTGCTTATTACTATTAATATTACTGGCCATAAATTATGATTATTACTATTAATATTATGAGTCATTCTACGGACACCACATAATCACCTATATATTAGTAATTATGGGTGTACAATAAGGTGTACAATACATAAACTTACTGTAATATTATTTTGTGACAAATTTAACAAAATTAATTGTTGTAATTAGGGGTGTAAACGAATCGAGCCGGACCTAATTGAGTTTGAGAATTTTTTACAGTGTTCAATTTCAGCTCGAGCTCAAATAAATTAGCTCGTTATTGTTTGAGCTCGGCTCGTATAAATACAACTATGTTTGAACTCGGCTTGAGCTCGAATTTGATGTTTTTTTTTTTTGCAAGTAAATTTAAAATTTCTTTTTAAAATAATAGTAACAAAAATTTAACAACTCTTTAAAAAAGTAAGAAACCCAATTTAATCAAGCAAAAAATAATTCACCAAATCTTAAATCATCCATATTGTACAAAATAATAAATAGCATCACTCTCCAAAACAAGGGATGGAACAAGATGCCCTAATTTTTAATAAGGTATTTATATATATGTTTATATAGAAGGTATTTATATATTTCTATATTTTTTATAAGAACTTAACGAGTCATTATCAAGTTGAGTCGAGTTATTAAACGAGTTATTCATGAATTTATACGAGCTGAGCCGAATTTATACGTGCTTAACTTGTTTAATAAATGAGCCTAAATTTATGTTCATTAACGTTTCGTTTATTATATGAACCAAACTCAAGCGAATTTTTATCAAGCCGAGTTCGAGCTTTTCATAAACAGCTTGGTTCGTTTGCACCCCTAATTATAATGTAATGAGAGTTTATTTAAGAATTTTTATTTAGGTGTACTAGCCTATTATTTTGTGTGGTAAAAATCTAAAAATATGTATATTGACGAAGAAAGTTTATAATTTTGGTATTTGGCTCTATATTGAACATTTGGATGTTGTTTACATCAAGGATATTAGAAATGTTTGACCGATCTTTTTGGACTAATTTTTTTGGGTCAGTTTTAGCTTTTTGTTATTTTTTTAGCGATAAGTTGTTATTTTTTTAAATTATTTACAATTTTTATTATTACTTATAACGAATTTTTTTTTAGTTGCAAACTAACATATTTATTAATCACCTACAACTTCTATTACAAGTTATAATATATAAGTTATTAATTTTAGTAATGTCAAACTCTACACCGTTTCTAATAACTAATTTTTTATTTATGACTAATTTTTTATTTGTACATTTTATGTACAATTTTAATTCATAATTCGATTATATATTTTTTTGTAGATGACAATAAAGAATTATAAACAGTTGAATTATATTTTAGAAATGAAGATCCTTTATAACAAGTATTCGTGCAGTACATAACAATTGAATCATATATTATATAATAATTGCATCGCAAAGAATCTATTCTTATATTTTAGAGTGAAATATCAATTTTATGACATTCCTTACACATATAGATGGATCTAAGGAGCCTGAATGGAGGTCACTACCTATTTTAAATTTTTTTAAAAATAAATTACTATTATAGTATTATTAAATCAAAATATTTTAAAATTATATAAATTTATTTTTTTAATATTTTTTTAAAAAACTTAATATATACCTATTTAAAAATTTATAAAAATAATTTGAACATCTTAAATTAAAATTCTTAGTCGGTTGTTCCTTACACACCTGTCAATCTCAAAGCCCACATTTTTTGTATTCTATATTATTTTTATAATTTATTATTTTTAATGTCTTAAAATTGATATCATTTTATTTCTAAATAATGAAATTATTCAAAAAAATTTATTCTAACAGGTACATCCCAAAGTCTCATGTCGTGCACTTGGGCTCTAGATTTCTGGTACGGTGGAAAGCTCATCTCCCATGGCTACATTGGATCCAAAGCCCTCTTCGAGACCTTCATGATCTTGGTAAGCACCGGCCGGGTCATCGCCGACGCCGGAACTATGACCAACGACCTCGCGAAAGGCTCCGATGCAGTCGGGTCAGTTTTCGCCGTTCTGGATCGGTACACCGGTATTGAACCCGACGACCCAGAAGGCTACAAGCCCGACAAACTAACCGGGCACGTGGAGTTCCGTGACGTTGGATTCGCATACCCGACTCGCCCCGACGTCATGATCTTCAACGGCTTTTCAATCAAGATCGAGGCAGGGAAATCAACGGCTCTCGTCGGACAAAGTGGGTCCGGCAAATCAACCATCGTCGGATTGATCGAGCGATTCTACGACCCGCTCCGCGGCGCAGTCAAAATCGACGGCCGTGATGTCAGGTCCTACCATCTTCGCTCACTCAGGAACCACATCGCGCTTGTTAGTCAAGAACCGGCTTTATTCGCGGGATCCATCCGCGAAAACATTACGTACGGAGCGTCTGATAAAATTGACGAGTCGGAGATCGTCGAGGCGGCGAAAGTAGCCAACGCTCACGATTTCATCGCGGGGTTAAAAGACGGGTACGACACGGGGTGCGGGGATAGAGGATTACAGCTATCAGGTGGCCAGAAGCAGCGCATTGCGATAGCCCGTGCAATACTGAAAAACCCAGCGATCTTGCTTCTAGACGAGGCCACCAGCGCGCTCGACGGACAGTCGGAGAAAGTGGTGCAGGACGCGCTGGAGCGGGTGATGGTGGGGAGGACTAGCGTGGTGGTGGCGCACAGGCTGAGCACGATTCAAAACTGCGATACGATCGCCGTGCTGGACATAGGAAGGGTGGTGGAGAAAGGGACCCACTCTTTTCTGATAGGTAAGGGTCCCACGGGAGCATACTACTCGCTGGTCAGCATTCAGAGAACACCCGCCGCCGCCGCCGCCGACAGAATTAACTGAAGAAGTGAGTTTTGAGAGGTGGCCGCCCGTTTGCATTCTGGTTTTGCGCATTCAAACGACGGCGTCGGCGATTGGCGAAATGACTAAAAGGCCCTAACAGGTTTGGAGTTTTTTATCTTGTATGAGCAAATCGGATTTGTAATAATGGTTTTATTATATGTAAATTGTACATAGCTAAAGTACAAAGAGATTTGCTTTGGCAAAGGATTAGTGTGATGATCCTCTTTGGACTAGATTTTTTCCGATGCTTTTTACAAAAATTAATTCAATATTTTATGTGTTTTTTAATTTTTGATCATTTAAGTAATTTAATAAATAGATACTAATAAATATTTTTAAAAAAACTTACTGAAAGCGAAAAGTTCTTATTTTAGTTGAAGATGTAGAATTTTTTAATTACTTTCTTGGTTTTTGTTAAATATTTTACTATTTTAATTCTTCATGTATGAAATTTAAAAAATAAATTCACTGAACACCCAAAAAAGGAAATCGAAAATTCTTAAATTGTCGGACAAATAACTATGGGGAGGCCATGCTGTTTACAGAAGGAAAAAAGAAAGCAGTTCATTTTGATGTTGTAAAGGTGTTATTCATGTATTCTGAGCTTTATCTTGGCCATTGTTACCGAGTTTAAAAGTTAATTTTTATTTTTACATTTTTAATTAAGAAGTTAAATTTTGTGAAAAATAAGTTTTTTTTTTTTTTGTAAAAAGTTGTTTTGAAGTTGGTTAATTTGATAAAATATAATTTTTTTTAATTCAAATTGGATGCTTATGCTCTTCAATATAGTTAAAAATAACAAAGATATGTAATTGAAAGTGATAATAAATAAGTTATGTGTAAAAAATATTATTATCTTTAAAAAATAACAGGTGTTTGAACATAATATAAAATAATATTTGGACTATTTTTTTTTGTAGGTTTTTTAATTTTTTGGCTTTTTTATAAAAAAAATAAATATAAGAATATGTGAAAAAGTTAACTGAACCAAATAAGTAGATTTTTTAAGAGATTTTTAAGTAAAAAAATCTCCCAAAAATGTTAAGTCAAACATAGGCTAGTATTTTGACTTAACTTTTTAGTTTTTTAACTTTTTTATTTATTTTTTGCCAAATGAGCTATGTTATCTTTTTGCATTTTTTAGCCAAAAAGTAAAAAAACTAAAAAAACTTGTTTGCCAATCATGGCCAAGTATGTTACTATGATAATAGAATAAATTTTATAATTTTTGTTTATTTTTATTCTTTTGACAGTTTTTTTATTTTTTGAATCCTTTTAATGAGATAAATTTTACAAATATTTTTGGAATTAGAATCTATTTTTATTTTCTTGACTGAGTTTTTATTTTTTGACTAAATTTTTTTATTGAATTACACATTGTTGTTATAACTTAAATGTTTCTTATTAATTTTTCATATCTATATCATATGCAATTTTTCTCATCTTATTTAATATTTAGGGAGGTTTTTACCTAAGTTCTATTTTTATAATTTACTTATACATAGGTCCCATTTCAAAATTTATTTTCAACAAGGTCATATTTAGCTATTAGTTTCCTAATTTGCCCATATTTCTCATTTGCTTCTTATTAGGTGCCAGCAGATAACTCTCAAACGAATAGCATGTATTCGCATTTTTCGTTATAGAAGAAAATTGAAGAAATATTTGGAATATGCTTTCAAAATTTTCAGATTAGGAAAACACTGATTTGACGGCATTTTATTAGGAAATGTGTTCACATGGCGGAAATTATTTTTTTGTAATGGTTGAACTATTATTTGGAATGTTTGGTGTTAGCAGACAATGTGTAGCACATTAATACTCGTTGTGAAAACATTTTGTTATGAACACATCCTAGGAAGTTCTCAAAAGTTTGAAAGTATGCAATTGTTAAAGGGTTTTTATGAATGATCTCAAATGTGAATATGCTCAATTTGTGAATATAAATGTGCACCAGCTGGACCCTTTTTTCTATCAAAATATGTTATGTGAACATGTTCATATTATGTTCACAGCTTCTTAAATTTGAGAATAAACATCCTGAGATTTATGCTATGTTTTGAAATTAGCAATATGAGAAAAAGTGTTTGTGATAACAATTTGTGTACACAGTTTGTTTCTCACATGACTGTAATCATTTCTTTGGAGAATTATTTATGAATTCAGCTTGTTGTTGGTAGCCACTCTTTTATCTAGAACATCTAATACTTGTGAAATGTAAATATTCTCAAATTATTTTGATGGTAAGCAGGTTTTTATAGGAAAATTCTCAAAAGTTTGAAAGTACGCAATTGTTAAAGGTTTTTTTTATAAATGATTCCAAATGTGAATGTGATTAATTTGCAAATATGAATGTGCACAGCAGGACCCTCTTTTCTAAGAAAATATGTTATGTGAACATGCTCATATTAGGTTCCCACCTTCATAAATATGGGACTGGTAATATGGATCTCATTCTAATTTGTTCCCTATCTCACATATTCGATCAAATCGTATATAACATGGAAACTTATCTTTCCATTAAAGGGCCGACATGGGTTTCAATTGGTCCGACTCATTCTTTCTGGGGTGGGCCGAACTTGCCCGAACCAAACGATCGATGATCCGGGCTTCTTTGGAGCAGTCTGTTTCGGGTTGGTCTCCTTCTTGGGGTTTTGGTCCCATTTAATTGGATTGGACTTTAGGCTCATAGCTTCTATTTTCTCTTATATATATATATGTGTGTGTGTGTGTGTGTGTGTGTGAGAGACGCAACAAAAATGGGTAATCCCTTGAGCAATTGCAATAGTCTAAGATTTTCTGAAAGGAAAATTGCAATAGTCTAAGATTTCGACTCATTATTCAATTTATAATGATTGCAGAAAATAAGATTTTTCTTTTACATAAAACAAGGTAATATTTTTAATTACTAATAGAAAATGTCTTATTTTTCTCACACATAAAACATTTATAGTTGTTATACACGAAAAATGTGTTCATTTTACTTACATAAATAAGATATTTTAGTTTAGTATAGGAAATGTTTTATTTTTTTGCACAAATGAGACATTTAAAGTTATACACAAGAAATGTGTGTATTTTTTGTTTTTTGAAAAAATAAGATATTTTAGTTACATAGAGGAAATATTTTTTTTTTTTGTAAGAATTTGACAATTTTAGCTACATATAAAAAATGATTCATTTTTTTTCGGTACGAAAGTTGGCTTTGAGAAATGGTAAATGTACGCAATAAATGAAAAAATAAATAGAAAATAGAGTAATGATTATCAATTAGCATGTTGCATGACATTTCTACACGAAAGTTGGCTTTGGGAGATGGTAAATGTGCGTAATAAATAAAAAAAAGAATAGAAAATTAAGTAATGATTAGCAAATAGCATGTTTCATGACATTAAATAGTCTCAACCCTAATTCTGATATACATATTTTATACCTAATACTACAACAAAAAATAAATACCTATTTGACCCCAAGAATGCCATGATTTAATGTGTAAAAATAATTAATTGAAAATAATAAATAAAATACTACATATTCCCAAGCCTCTCCTTGCACTAGCCATCCCTTTGCATTGGGAAATAAGATCATTATAGTTTGTGGCGTTACAGTTGAAGATTGAGATCATCGGGATACGTTGCAGCAGCAACGATCTTGGAATCACCTCATCACTTTCGTATGTAATCGATATACTGTCTTCACCAGCAATTCGTGTCAAGATTCTTTTTATTGCCGCATTAGGTAAATACTATTTGTTGGCTAAACAAAACTAGTTCGACGCGACGACACACAGTATTTTATATAAAACCTTTGTGTATATTTAGACAATTTCTCACCAAAGATAATTTCAACATCTTCATATATACCTTTGAGTTGGGATTTGAACACATTTTTCGAAAATGAACGAGAGCAAAAAAACATGCACACGCTAAAAAAAAAATCACGTAACGATATACGTGATTTGGCACAACTCACCTACATCCACATATGAGAGAAATAATTAACTATAAATGTAGAGTGTATAATTTCGAGATTAAAAACACCCCAAAATTCGACATCCATAACTCAAACTCTGAAATAAATCATATTTTTCCATTCAAATGATACTCCCGTACTAACGGTATTTTTTCATCTCTCCCTATATCTCCATCCCATTTTGATTCAATTCTCCACGCAAATAACTAGAGTTATAAGGTGCTATTTATAAGAAAATCACAAAACCCTAACCTCATATCATCACAAAGTTTTATATATATTAGACTTATTGTGGATTCATGACTCCAGCCCAGCCCAAATGCATGTAAATAAAATACTAATTATATGGATCTGCAGAATACAAGACGTGCACTCAACAATCTCTACATTGACTTGAATTCTACAAATCACCCTGAAGATAACCGATGCCAATGTTGATTCTGTCGTCGTTGTTAATCTGCCACACTCAAACTAGCATGGCCCGCACCTCCACACCGAGATGTCCACACCTATTCGTTGAGGTGTCTATGGTCACTCCACTTATTCGCCAAGTTGTAATGGTTACCAATCATCTGTTGATTTAGGAAATTGTCGTCTGACTTGACTCCACTTGCAACTAAAATTCCAACTACATCCATTGATAATCAGTCCTCCACCATTGATTGAACCAAATTGCTCCCGATTACCTTTGATCACCAGCAATCAAACCCAATTGTCCCTGATCACCTTTGATTTCGCCCGAGCAATCCCAATCTAAATCGATCTGTTCAATTCTATCAAATCATTTTGAATTAAAAAATTCTGACAACACCAATGAATTCGCAATACTGAAAAAATTTAAGAAACACTTTTATCTTAAATTATTTTGCTATATATATATGAGTCGATTTAACAAAACAATTTCAAATCCTTGAAAACAACACTGAAATCACACTGAATCATAACCCATTATCACAATATACCAAATAACCCTGATTTGGTTTTTTTAGGTCAAAATTATTGTGATTTTTTTGTTTCTGAATTTTAAAACGCGCAAAACAATGAATTCAGGGTACAAACAAATTCCGCTGGTGCAAAACTGTTAGCAGTGTTGCTGCCCTCATCTTTTTTATTTTTCTTTTTTGTGCAAAAACTAGTTTTTAATTTGTATAAATCAAAATCAAAAATAATACATGTGCTTCGACCTCCCACCACACATTCGAATCTTCAACTGTTGACTTTGATATCATTTGTTTGTTGGGATGTGAACATTAATCCCCGAATGCAAACAGAAACAAAAAAACATGCACACGCCAAACAAAAATCTCGCAACAATATACGTGATTCGGCACAACCTACCTATATTTACGGGTGAGAAAAATAATCAATTATAACTGTAAAGTGTGCAATCCTGATATCAAAAACACCTCATAACCCGACACCCATAACTCAAGCCATGAAATAAACATCGTTTCGCTGCTCAAATGTTACTCTCGTTCTCCTTGTATTTTTTTATCTCTTACTACATCTATACCTCCTTTTGATTCAACTCTCCATGCAATTAACTAGAGTTATAAGATTCTATTTATAAGAAATTTTAAAATCCTAGTCTCGTATAATTACAAAGTTTTACATATATTAGACTCTTTGTGAATTCATAACTCTACCTCAACCTAAATACATATAAATAAAATACTAAATATTAATTCACAAAATGCAAGACATACATCCAACACTTTGCTACATATTTTTTTGTATCTCTTCATGTGTAGTTTGAGACATTCAATTATATTAGTATCGATTGCCATTGAATTGGGCACAGCTTTTGTAAAGGTTATTATTACAACTTACCTGTTTCTTATTAATTCTTCGGACCTATTTCATTTGTAATTTTTTTCATCTTATTTAATAGTTTTCTTTGTGAATTTGAATTTAGCAAATTCAAAAGAACTTTACAGTATTCGATTTTATTTGGTTTTGAAAAAATGAAATATTTCGGTTGCTTCTCAGAAATCAGCTTCGGAGGCATTACTGTTTCCAAGAAGTTATAAGGCCTCCTATTGACAAATAGTTTAATAGTTTAAAAGTTAATTTTGTGTGTGTATTTTTTAGCTAAAAAAATAAATTAGATTTAAAATAAATTATTTGGTAACGTAGTTTTTAAGTTAATTTTTTTAAAATTAGTTGTTTGGGTAAAAAATTAATTTTTTTATTTTTTGTTCAAAATAGATAATTTTATCCTTCAATATATTTGATATTAACAATTATATACAGTTGGTAACAGTAGTAAATAAGTTATAAATTATAAGTATTTTTGTATTTTAAAAATAATAGAAGTTTGAATAAAATATTCTAGAAATTTGTGTTCTGATTTAAGTTTTTACCTTTTTGTTTTTTTGTACAATCTTGTTTTTTTTGTGTTTTTAGTCAAAAAAAAAAAAAATTAAAAAACCAAAATTAACAATTAGGGCTAGTCTAATACAAAATTTGCTGCCAAATTCACCAACTTCAGTTTTTTTGTAACAAAAAGCTGAAAAGCAGAAGCAAAAAACAGTGCCAAACACCGCCATTAAACGAAATGCATTAATGATGATTCATTAGTATGCGTAAAGATAACAGTAATTTGTTTAGTTTTTTTCCCTTGCTGTTTGGGTTTTAATTTATTATTATTAATTTGCAAATTCACCACTACATATTATTTAAGAATTTGATATTTAAAATTATAATTTTGTGCTACACTGTTGAATCTGATATTTTATTTCTAATTGTTTATTAAAACTCAGTTTTTTTTAGCAAAACTTGATTTTGTTGTAAATTTTAAGTCAGACACTTAAAATTTGGTTTCTATATATATATATATATATATATATATAACGAACATTCATTTTAAATTTACGAATATGATGCATAATATTTACCCTCAATCACCGATAATAGAGCCAATTGCCAGTGATGGTGAAGGAAATAATGTTACTAAAAAAATTTGTAATTAAACAATTTAGTTAATCTAAACTAATACGACAGAAAATAAAACAATTTCATAAAGCAAAAAAAAAGCTGTGACATAAAAATAAATCTGTTAGAAAAGAAATATTTGAAAATAGTAATGCCGAAACAGAACAAAAATACAGAACGAAAAGAAATTAGACTGAGGCTCGTGTTTGGCACGATTTTCTTAAGACGAAATTGCCCTCGCACCGGTGCCTCAAGTTTTCAGCAAACGTCTCTCAAGATACAATAATCTTTCAAGAATCAGAAGCAGCACAACAATCTAATCCTTCGACAAACACAAACTGTGTTTTAATCTCTCTTTTTAGAATTTGGGAATGTAGAAATGAAACCAAAGCAGAAGCACACGAGAAGAGGAATGATTTTTGAACTTTTTTCAATCCTTCAAAACGGGCAATAGGCAACCTTTAAAAAGGCTTGAAAGGTGACTGTTCGGACTGGCCGAACAGGCACGAACCCGGTCCAGTCTAACGGTTGGACCGCCCAACAGACGTGACCTGTCGCTCAACAGATACGACTCAAAAATTGAATCCAATGGTCCGAACCGAACCCTTTAACGGTAACAAATTTAAATAATTAATATTTAAATTCAAAATTTTAAATAAATAAATTTTTCGTAAAAAAATAAGGGTCGACCCACAACCACGGACCCAGACCTGAGCCGGAGCCCGGCCCGGCTCGGCTCGGCACGACCGGCTGGTCGGTCGGACGGGCAGGCGGTGATGGCGCGCGCGTGTGGGATTTGGGTCGAACCCACCGTTCGGTAGATCCTCTCCCGTCCACAAAACTGAATACCACAAAGGGGCGCGCTCCTTAGGCTCAACTTGGCATATATTAGCCACTCACCCAAATCTTTTCCAACCAATGTGAGATTTGAATATCCTTTTATAGTTGCTTGAAAATCCAAAACTATTCAAAAACTAGTGTTTGGCACGATTTTCTTAAAACGAAATTGCCATCGCACCGATGCCTCGAGTTTTCAGCAAACGTCTCACAGGATACAATAATCTTTCAAGAATCAGAAGAAGCACAGCAATCTGATCCTTCGGCGAGCACAAACTGTGTTTTAATCTCTCTTTTAGAATTTAGGAATGCAGAGATGAAACCAAAGCAGAAGCACACGAGAAGAGAAAGGATTTTTGAACTTTTTTCAATCCTTCAAAATAGGCAATAGGCAGCATTTAAAAAGGCTTAGAAGGTGACTGCTCGGACTGATCGAATCCGGTCCGGTCTGGCGGTTGGACCACCCAACAAACGTGCCCCAAAAATTGAATCCAACGGTCCGAATCGAACCCTCTAACGATAACAAATTTAAATAAATAAAATTTTCTCTCCGTAAAATGATAAAGGTCGACCCACAACCCCCGGACCAGAGCCCGACACGGCCGGACGGGCCGGCGGGCAGCAGCGACGCGCGTGGTATTTGAGTCGAACCCACCATTTGGTAGATCTCTCCTCGTCCACAAAACTGGGTATCTCCAAAGGGCAGACCCCTTAAGCTCAACTTGGCTTATATAAGTCACTCGCCCAAGTCTTTTCTAATCAATGTGGGATTTGGACATCCTTTTATAGTTGCTTGGAAATCCACCATTTTTATTTCCAAACAATGTGAGATAGGCTCTTATTATCATTATTTTGCCAATTTCTATAGCACACTTCTGAAGTTAATTTTTCATTCATCCGTTAACGGTTTTGAACGTCACAAAAATTATTATTAAATTACTCATAGAGAGGAACATATTAGAATTTGGAATCATAAAAAAAGATTAATCCAATCTAAAGTTATTTTATCTTTAAAATTAACTAAAATCATGTTCAAAACTGTTCAAAAACCTACTATTTTCTAACAAATAATACACTCTTGATTTATAAATATATTCTTTTCTCAATTAATAGTGATGGAAACAATCATTAATAATTACGAAAATATTGGTGATATTAACTTATTATAGATGGAGAACTTAAAACTTATAAAAAATATTCTTTGGAATCCCAAGGATTGCTACAGTGATGGAAACTGATGATAATGTTGAATGAGATCGACATGGCTCATCCACAAATAAAATGCAAAGTTTAAGTAGATCGAAAATGATTTGCTATAAATATTTTCAATATTAATAAATTATTTTTATAACTCTTACTCTTAAAAATTAATTTGATTAAAGCTCATTGGGATTTGTCTCCCTCCTGATATTTATACATATAGTAATACTATATACATAGATAACTAATTACAAAATATATAATGAATGTGGGAGATTCATTTCTGTTGCATTTGTAGTTGATTTCTCGTGTTGAAAGTGTTTCTTTGTATATGTCAATGGCAATTTTCGATGTCGGTGGAAAAATCTTTATGGGGCATCATTAATAAAGGTGAGGGTCGAAGTGAGCGGCACAAATGGGGAGTGCGAAGAAGGCTTAGATGAAGATAAATTAGAAAATTTAATTTTGTTCTTACAAAAATACATGTAATATCGGAGTCAATGTACTGTGCACCAATGCACAACATGGTGTATTGTGCGAATTATATATTTTAATTTTTAAATATATTTTTATAATTAAATTCGTCAATTATGTATAATTCGTCAAGTTTGTTATTTGCGTCAAAAACTAATTTGATACGATATCAATATCTAAGTGATCAGTTAACATTTGTTTAACTATTTTTTTTTTCAAATGTATAATTACTATTCATTTATTTGTAGGTACTAATGTTAACCGATCACTCAGATATTGATATTGCATCAATTTTATTTTTCATATAAAGAAAAAATACGATGAGATCTACATAATGAGCGTGTCAAATCATAAAAATATATTTAAAACTAAAATACTTAGCCTACAAAACACATTGTGCTGTGCATTGGTGCACAAGACAGATCCCCATTCCTGTAATATCCATTCATACTATTCCTAAATAAACATGGTACAGTGATCTCCAAGTAGTAAAGCATATTTGGAGTTATATTCAATATTGTATATCTACCCAATCATCTCACATCCATATTGGATATTCTATATCTACCCAATCATAAATACCTAAATTATAGTAGTTTGGAAATACATTGTTCTCATTTCCATTAGATTCTCTCCTAAAATGCTAAGCAATTTTATCTGACAAAATTACACTAAAAACTAAAAAGACATCCAACTAATGCTTTGTATTTTAGATGGCCATTTACAAAAATGACAATAAGCTAATAGTTTGACTTATTATCTTATTTTTATTTTCTGTAAAATTTTAAAACTTTTTGTAGACATTTTGTATTTTTACTACTTGATGAGAGGAATTAAGAAATTTTTTAAAAATTAATTAGAAGATATAAAAAAATTAATCAAAAATAAAAATAAGAAATATAAAATAACCTAATAATATTCTGTTCTAAAAGAGACCTGAATAATGGCCACCAAAACTTCTATGGCAATGGGAAGGTTTTCTAAAATGGCTAACCTTATTAGCTAGATTTTTGGAATACAAAAAATATGCAGGGACTAGCTAAACATGACAAAAAAGCCCCTTTAGCAGTTTAGCTAGCTTGTTGGCATAATTGGCACTATTAATTGGTATTCAGCCACTGTTTTGAATCATTTAAAAAGTTATTTTTTTTAAAAAAAAAATTAACTTTTAAGTCATAGTGTTTGATATTTCAAAAAACTTTTTTCTAAAGGTATTCTCAAAAACAGATCTAGTGGAGACAGGGTGGGGTTTGTAGCTCAAAAGATTAGAGCATATAACTACGAACCACAGTATCAGGAATTCAAATCTAGCAAATTAATGAGTTTCACAATTCAAAATTTTCATAGTGCGATAACAAGTAATAAAAAAATAAACATAGTATTGTTAATTAAAACCAATAGTATTGTTAATTAAAACTACCAAATACTAATTCAATCTAGGAACTGGAAATTGCCATCAAATAGGGCTTAAAAGCTATAAAGCTTGTAAAGATTGCACAACATACTCAAATCCCAATTTGTCTGAGTCAACCCGGGACTCAAATCCCAACTTGTTTGAAGCCAAATCGTAATGGATCTCGTTGGGCGCCGAAAAGGGGCTAAGTGTGCTTGCTAAGGGTGGGCACGGATGAGTCTGAGTCAGTTTTTTTTAACTTAGAATTGATCCGATCAAAGTTGATTCAAAAATATTAAATTCAGAATCGAACCATTCATACTTTAGAACCAACCCAACACAATCCAAATAAACTCGGATTGATTTTGATTGAAACTGCTGTTTAATTAAATTAAATATTTTTCTTAATAAAATATTCTAAAGTAATAATATATGCATTATTCTATGGACAATTTAATTTTTTGTTTAAGATCCCAATATAGTAGCTTAAATCTCACACATCTTATTTTTAATTTATATATTTTTAACTATCACTAAGAGTACAAATAATGTAAATAATATTTTTATGTGATTTATATGGTATCTTTTATATTTCGAGTTGGGTCGGCTTAAAAAACTCTTAATCCGATAACCAAACTAACTATATCGATTTAACATTTTTAAGATATAGAACTTAACTTATTACTTGACAGAACCAAACCAATCTAACCTAACTCATAAAAATTGAGTTGGATTGGTTCATAATTTTTTTGAATCTATTAGACACTCATAGTGCTTATTGTGCCTTAAAATTACAACACGTGCTCTCAACATGCATAGTTTTTAAATATTTCTTAATTAGATTAATTTATTTTGTAAGACTGATAGACTTTATTACTAATATAAAAAATAAAGTCGATTAAATATTTGTAGCTATATAAACGAATTATATTTACTTACAAATGTAACATTGGGAAATATAATTTATTTAAAATAGTTAAATAAATATTTGTGATCACATAATTAAAAATATTGAATGAAATTTATTTTTGTATAAATAATAAACATGACTAGCTGTAAATAATAAATGAATAAAATTATAAAATTATCATCAAAAAACTATATCCATTAAAGGTCCATTAAAGGACATGGTACTATGTATACACGGTAGTGACGGTACATTCGGTGTGAATTCTTTAGAAGCAGAAACATGAAAAACGTCGAACTCATTTACTTTTTCGAAGGAATACTTTTAAGTAGTTTTGGAGCATCATTTATATAATGGTCCGTTTTGGTAATTTTATTTATTTATTTATTAATTTATAAATTAAAAAATAAGTCACGTTATTTAGGTAATCAAATAAGTTAAAAATAAAGAAATAAGTAAATAAACTAGTTTGAATAACTAAATAAGTCAAAATAAGCCAAATAAGCTAATTTATAAACAAATAAGCCAAATAAACTAATTTATAAACAAATAAGCCACAAACCACCAAAATAATGTGGTTTAAATAGAATTTAATTTATTTACTAATATGCAAATAAGCAAATAAGCACACTACCCAAACGAGGTCAATGTTTATATTTAATAATATAATAAAAAATATTTTAAATAAAATAATATTAATTTACATTTGTTGATAAATAAAAAATAAAAATAATTTACTTAATATGTATCAAACACTTTTATTTATCCAAAATACTATATATTATTGCCTATATAATACTTCCTAAATACCTTATAATTTGTCCTATCAAAAGTATCTTCTTTAGATATATGTAGCTGCAGTAAAAAATAAATAAATTCATTATTTAGATTTTATCATGGGAAGGTATTGTTGAACTCAATTTAAGGTACAATTAATCAAAAGTTCAATTTCCAGACCTTATGGTGGATTTAGTCTATTTTAGTTTTTTTTTATTTAGTCTATTTTAAAATTTTTAAGTCTCTAGGTTCATTGTTTTAAAAACTTTAATGGTAATAATTTTATTAAGAAAACTACCCTTGTTATTTAGACACTATCTTAATTATTTAATATACATCTCTCGTCATCATTTTTTTAATTCTTACTGTCATCGACGATTATTTTTTGGTGAACTATGTCAACTATTTTTCAATAACTTTTCAAAATTTATCAATTTTTCGGTGACCGTGAACGGTCCTCCAGTGATTCTTTTAGCTACTCACGAGTTAGATAAATTTTACTATTATATGCATTTGAGTGGTAAACTTATCTCTATTTGATCCAACACTAAACAAACGAAACAAATAAACTTTACTGTTAGTTGTTTTCAAATAATAAAAATGTATTTCGATTATAAAATCATATAATATCTACTACTATTAGTCCCATTCGTCACTATAACCTCACAAAACAATCAATGTTTATTTTTTTTATTCAAATAATTAAAAATAGCTCTAATTTAAGAGTTATTAGAAATCGCAAAAGGTGATCACTGAAGTTAGTTGATGCATTTAGGTGGATGAATAAGTGTAAAAAAAATAGCAGAAGTCATCTGGACTAATTTGACCCAATGTATTTTATGTTGGAATTTTTGTAAATTCATTGACGATTGAATTTTAGAACTCAATAGCAGAATTCAATTGGCAATTGAATCCTGAGAATCAATACCATTCATGGTTATTGATTCTCTTGAAACCCCCTCCATGATGGAAGGTCTATATATATTGTCATTCCTTTCAGTATTCAGAGGCAAATGTAAAAAAAGACAAAACAGATAAAAACAGACAGTAGATGTGAGAAATGAGAGATACAACTCAGAATATATTGCAAGCTGTAAGAGAGAGAAAGACAGACTGAATTCGTTCGTAACCGATCCTTTGTGGTGTTCCAACAATCGTGTAGCCGTTTTATTCTGGGAGAGTGACGCCGGTGAAAAACCTACAACACCATCGGCAAGCGGTGAATCATTTTTTAGGAAACTGCGTTTGCAGGACTCAGTTTGCAAATTCTATTCATGTTATTTCTATTATTTTATTTTCCTGTAATTTCATATTATTATAATTGTTGAAAGTTAATAAACATGCATTTTCTGGATCACCGAGCATGTAGATATTTTATTTTGACGCTGAATTATCTCTCAATATTTTAAAATTAATTAATTATTGATAGATCAAATGTATTAATTTGACCCAATATATCTTTATTATGACCTCATTTGACATCGGTTTAAAACCGGTTTAAAATTAATCTTGTGTCTTTTTGTTTAAAGGCCCCAAATGCCATAAAGCTACATTTTTTAAGTGAAAGGCTTTTAGCCTTTTTGCTTTTTACAATTTTACATATATTTTTTTTAAAAAGTATAACTTTTATTATATACATCTATTTTTTTTATAAAAATTATATTTTTAAAATTTACTTATCAAAATCTATCAAATAAGATTTATAATGAATATAAAATTATTTAAAAATAAATTTTTAAAAATTATTGTGAAAATACAAAATAAATAAAGCTATTAAATCTAACCAAACACCCTATAAGAGTGACATGACTAAACATTAAGGTCAACCCTTCCTCTTTCTACATAAGAGCCTAAACACGCTAGGCAAATGTATGAATATTTTAACAATTTCTTTACATAATTTTTCTTTTTAAAGACCCGCTTGACTTGGGCATAGGAGTACTTCTTCCTGGCCAAAAAATTTGTTTTGTAGGTGTCTAACTATGGGAGTACCTAGGGACTCGGTCGTTTTCAGTCTCGCAAAGTTCTTCATCATCACTAAGAGGATAAGAATAATTTAGGTTCCCTAAATTATAATAACTTTAAGCAATTTTTATTTTAATTTTTTGATTTAAAATTATTTTAAGTATTTAGCTTAAAAACCATTTTATACCCCAATCAAACGAATTTTTTGTCCTTTTAACTTAAAGTTACTTGAAATAAAAAAAAATAACTTAAAGACGATTGCCAAATGAAACCTATAAACCATACACCTGAAGGCCCTTAATTTAAATAAAGTGGCCCCGAATCGGTGAATTTGGCTTATTAATTTATTGTTTTATTTAACTTTATAGATTTTTTTATTTTTAGTGAACTTTTTTCATCATTTAGTCAAACGATTATATTTTTTAGATTTTTCTTATTGAGATGAGTCGAAAAAGTAAAATTTTTTGATCAAAATTAAAATTAAAAAAAAAAAAACAAAAATAAATAAAAATAAGTCATTAAGCCAAACTCTATATTACTTAAGCTAAAAAAAATTAAAAATAAACTAATAAATCAATAAACTGTATTTGCCCCAAGAGGGACAGTATATTTAGTAAAAAATGAGTTTCAAAAATTTTAAAATTGATGGTAGTGTCTATAAAATTACCCATAAGGCCATAACCCTATTCTCCTAAGCAAGCCCACTCTTTCTACTTCTGAATCCAAAAATATTCATCAATTCAAGCAAGCCCACCCATTCCAATTTTGAATCCAAAATATTCAATCGGATTACACGTCTATATTTTTTTTGTGTCACGCAAATAAAAGAAGAGGGGGAGGGAACATTATTTCTCTTCTCGTCTTGCTATATATATTCTCCTCTCTCTTCCTTCTATTACCTCTTTGTTACTCAACTTGGTTGTTTTCCAACGTTCTAGAGAGAAAAACCAGAAAAAAAAAGAAGATTTGTGCTCTGAAGAGTTGATCGAAGCAATTGAACTGTATTTCTTGCTTTTTTAGGTTGTTGTTGGCTAGATCTGCTCACTAGTTTCTGTTCCTTTCCCGAGAAAAAAAATATCTTCGGGAAGGGGGAAGCGGGGGAACTTAAGTGGTGAGTTTGCTAGAACGCGATTGGAAATTAATATTGCGGTTTTTGATTTCACCAAAACGAATTTGCTTTGTTGTTGTGCAGAGATGAAGCGACTGCGAGATGATGTTCATGCTAACTCACAATTTAAGCGGCCGTTTGGTTCTTCACGCGGCGAATCGTATGCTCTCTCTCTCTCTCTAGATATATGCGCACGGACTTATTATTTTATGTATTCTTTTTAAAATTGTTTGATTATTGAGGATTTGTTGGTTTGGTTTTGGTTAATTTTGTATCATTCAAGTGGATTTTGCTTATAAAATTTGCGTTTTTGGCTTGTGTAGTGATGATTTTGCTTTATAGTTGATCCGTTTCTCTTAGGGTAGGCGATTGTACGGTTGGTTTTAGGATAGTTGTATCGTATATTTTATTGTTAAAAGCTATGTTTGATGATGAGTTTCCGTGGAATTTTGGTGAATTCTCTATAGGGTTGTTGTATACTCACTGATCTAAGTTGTTACACATTTTTAGTTGGGAAAACTTTGTGATCATAATCTGGTGACTTTCTCTTCCTCTCATCCTCTCTCTTTGTAGTACTTTTTCAATGTTTCTAGAGCAAGTCCAGTTGGTGCCCTAACTTCTCAATTATTGATGTACTTAGTGGGGTCACCTTTTTTTGTTAGTATTTTCTTGAACATATAGAGATTTATCATTTAGTTATTGGACAATTGATCCTCTCGATCTCACCCCGAGACACGCAACTTGGTTATCATCGATGGACCAAGGGGGCAACCGCCCCCTCCAAGTTCTGGAAAAAAATTCATAATTAATGTAGTATTAGTCCAAGTATTACAAGATTATATAGGTTCACCACACAAGAATTTTTTACAAAACTTAATATCCGTCCCCCCAAGAACTTATAAGAACTATTTTCCCCCACCCCCGGGAACTAAAAACCTCTGTCCGCCCCTGTTGGTTATGCTATGCTGTCATGGGCTTTTAGGTTGCAACTTGCGAATTCAACTGTGGAATATACTGAAAATGGAAATTTATTGCCTTAATGCATTTTGTTGAGTTTGTATCAGTTAAAAACAGAAAAAATTAAAACATTTTAAAAAAGTCTTGAGTGTAGCTAAATTGTAGCGTGCAACTGTAAAGAGCCTGAGGTTTTTGGTTTGTACTTTTCTGTACTTTGCTTTAATGATAAACCAATCATTCTCAACATGATGCTTAGCATTTGCAGGAATGGATGAAGAAATTAAAAAAAAAAAAAAACATTGTATGCACAATGTACTATAACTGTATTATGGATCTCATTTCACTGGTATCATTATTGGTAATTTGATTTTATTTTATGGTGATGAAGCTATGGGCAATCCCAGATCCCTGGAGGAGGAGGAGGAGGAGGAGGAGGAGGAGCAGCAGCAGCAGAAGGTGGAGGTGGAGTTGGAGTTGGAGTTGGAGGGGGAGGGGGAGGG
>JAOTRH010478635.1:0-25758 GCA_034768845.1 Heliamphora exappendiculata
TTTTCACTAAATTTTTACCGGGTCCACGTGTCTCCTATTTATGTAACAAGCTGGGCTTGGTAGATATATATGCTCCAGCTTGAGGGAGATGTTAGTAACTTATTATTATATTATTATTATTATGTTCCGGTGTGTGTGGGTGTATGATTGTAATAATATTCTCTAAATTAATTATAAATAAGAGTTCGCCTACCCATTAGGGTACGGCTGTCCATTATTTTTAACAGTCTCTCTTCCAAAGGAGAAGAAAATAGTTGGGTGCAAATGGGCATTTATTATAAAGCACAAGGTAAATGGATCAGTTGAGGGATTCAAGACAAGACTAGTTGTTAAGGACTTTATCCAGACATATGGTATTGGTTATCAGGAGACTGTTGCTCCAGTAGTCAAAATGAACTCAGTTCGGGTACTTTTATCTTGTGCTACTAATATCGGTTGGCCTCTCCAGCAGTTGGATGTGAAGAACACATTTTTCCTTGAAGACCTACAGGAAGGGGTATATATGGATGTATCACCAAGTTTCTCATATTGTAAAATTGAAGGGAAGGTGTGCAAATTGAAGAAGACCCTATATGGGCTAAAATAGTCTTCTAGAGTCATAATAAAATCACAATGTTTATTGTATATGCTGATGACATAGTTGTGACAGGTAATAATACTGAGGAGGCATCCCGTCTTAAGAAAAACTTAGCAAAAGAGTTTGAGATGAAGGATCTGGGGGTGCTATGATATTTTCTTGGAATTGAGGTAACTAGATCAGATAATGGGATAAAAAAAGTATATTCTTGATTTTCTAGAGGAAACTATCATGTTGGCTTGTCGACTAGCAGAATCACCTATTGAGGTTAATTATCGCTTTAGTAGTGGTGATGGAGAATCTGTCGACAATGGTCAATTTCAGAGGCTTGTTAGAAGACTAATATAACTATCTCACATAAGACTTGATATTGCATATGCTGTGGAGGTTGTCAGTCAGTTCATGCATGCTTCCCGTAGTGTACATCTTGATGCTGCTTATCGTATTTTGCAATATCTTTAGTTTACTCTTGAAAAAGGGTTGCTGTTCTCTTATCATGGCCACATGAAATTGAAAGTTTTCATAGATGCAAATTGGGCTAATTCAGTTGATGAAAGACAATCTATGTTGGGGTATTGCACATTTGTAGGAGGTAATCTGGTTACTTGGCGAAATAAAAAGAAAACAGTGCTAGCCAGATTAAATCCATAAGCTAAGTATAGGGCTATGACACATGGCATTTGCGAACTTTTATGACTCCAAGTACTATTAAAGGATTTGGGGATTAAGTGCGACAAACCTATGAAGCTGTATTATGACAACAAGGCTTCTACTAATATTACTCATAACTTGGTACAGCATGACCGAACGAAGTATATAGAGATTAACGAACACTTCATCAAGGAGAAACTGTGTCAGGACGCAATTGTATGCCCTTTGTGAAGTCTGAAGATTAATTAGCAGATATTTTTACTAGAAGGCTTAGTAATAAAATGGTTCAACCCATTGTATGCAAGTTGGGTATGAAAAATATCTATACATCAACTTGAGGCGGAGTGTTAAATTAAGGGTATTATTGTACTTCTGGTACTTTGGTCTTATTATATATATAACAGTGGTAAGGGAGTAAATCCTAATTTTTGGTACGCTCTCATTCTCATTCACCAATTCTCTCCCAGCTCTCTTTCCTACTTTTTCTCCGTCTATGCATCAATCTTAACAGTTTTCTATTTGTTTCAAATTGAAATTGTAATTTATTCCTCCATCGCCATTGCCTTCAATGTTGACGATCCCAGGCTTCCAGCAGCTATCCATCATCAGTGCCTCACAGTCATGCCAACTGTCTGACAAATAATGCATCAACCAATATGTTGAACCATATATATACATATACATGTATTTACCTATATATAAGTTCCATATATACATGTATGGGTGAGGACACCTATGAAGGGTATTTTGTAGATGTTTATATGTGAAATGCAGCAATGAATTCAACCCCAAACAAATCTTAAATGTGTCTTCAAAACCTTCAAAATGGTCAACACCAATGTTGTATTGACGACCTTTAGATTCAACATTTCGATCCGATGGCCCATTGCAAATGTTGCCGACTTATTATTATCAAACCCGCCAAAGAAAACCCTAAGCCCTACAGGACCTTCCTCCCATCCCATGGCTGCGACAGCGGTCAGCTTGTACGAATTCTTTTGAGCAGGGGAAGAGGGAAGGAGTTAGAGGGGGGAGCTCATACCTTGGAAGAGATAATAGGATAGGATTTGAAGTTGCAGCTTTGTGAGACAATGAGGGAGAGAATGAAATTAGCACAGCTTCTTCAGGGTATTTTTGGGCTCTGTAAATTAATGGGATTTAATGCGATAAATAATCTTGGTTAGGATCTAATCTCTAATATGACCGAAAAATGGAACTTCCTGCCAAATTCCTTTTATTTTAATTCTATCGATGGAAGTTAGGACTAGTATTAAGAATAGTATTTCAAGTGCACTTCAAGAAACAGAGATGCAATGACAATTTTATTTTAATAAAATTTAGGATCTATACTTTTTAACTTCAAAATAGTTTGGGGCCTCTGGCTAATTGAAGAAATATAACAACCTGGTGGCCATTACAGTCATTTTGCACATTAGTTCCCTTTGTAACAGTAAAACAAAACGATAAATAGCTATTTGTTGTGTGGAGTGTAGATATTATAATTGATGAGGAGACTTGACGAGTGTTACATGGAGACTCCAATTCCCTCCCGAGTACTCGTGTCCACACATATGACAAGGTTGAGGGTGTGGGATATATGTCCAATGGTCGTCCCCAAATATAACACTTGGATTCTTTCATTTTTAACTATTTTTGAGGAAAAGTTCACATTTGATAGAAAAGAAAATTTTCTATCCTCTCAAATGGATGGAAGATACAAATCCTTTCTTTCTTGATTTCCATTTAATTTAACGTACAGTCTTGCATAAATACATATTTATATGTTACATGGTATATTTAAATGCTCATGGTGTATTCACGTACCCATATCCGGTACATAACTTTGTGTACTGACTTTTAAGGTTTCGGGAGGTTTGATGCCTGAATACACTAAGTAACTTAGGACTTGATGTTCTTGGGAATGTATACTTTAATATCTGAATGGATGTGTGTAGTATACGTATGTACATTGCATTATTCGTATATATTAAATACAAAGATAAAAGTGTCGCCACCATTGTCCTGTTGTGATAGCAAAACTAAGGCTTTGACCACTTATTAAACATTTGGTTGGTGATATGTCTGCATATATGATGACATTGTATACGGTAATAAAATTATTTGATTCTTGTTTTTTTCTTTCTTTCTTCAGAGGACAAGTTCACTTTTCTTTTCAGTTTTTTTACAACTTCAGTTTTTTTTTTTTTAAATATTGAATCCTTGCATAATGATATTCTAAGATTTTATGTTTCGTGGGCAATAAAATCTCCGTAGTGTGGATATGGTAGATGACTCCAGCGCTGTTGTTTTCATAATAGAACTATATGTTTTCATAATAGAACTATATGTTTCTGACAGCTGCGTAGTGTCATTGTAAATAGTAGGATTGGTGCGAGGGAGGAAAGATGGTTAGATTGGTCACAATAAATAACTAATGACAAGATTCTTCATTCGTGTAGCAGTTAATTTCACTATTTGTTGAAACAATATACTCCTAGAGGAGAGGCTGTCATAAAACTTTCATGGTGGAATGAATGGGCGCTTCTGTGACTCATACCCTTCGTGAAACTTTTTATGCATTTTCAAGCAACATTGTGTTCTGCTTTCCAGAAAGACCCAACAATCCAAAATTTTCTTTTAGAGGGGTAACATTTCAAGAGAATATCTATGCATGAAATTGCTTCCTGCACCCCCATGTATCCCGCGCATTATGGTATAAATCAAATCCCTGTACATATTAAATCTGGGATTCATTTTTGATGTTTTATTTTTCCCACACTAAGTTGATAACATTTACATTTATGCTCCGTCCTCATCATTGCTTATTGGTGCGCTGATTCAAACATCTTGTATCCTTTTTTTCTTGTGTGCATATGAGTTGTCTCAACCTTTTTTTCTTGGTTCTTTACAAGTTCTATCAAGTGGAAGATTCTAAACACCTTGTGATGTTCAAATTTTGGTGTCAAATTTCCTTTTGCTATGCCCTCCCATTGTTGTCATTATCTTTGGATTTGGACAACAAGCTTAAGGATTCAACGGAAAATTAAATGAAAACAATCATCAGATGCTCATAGGAAGAATACCTACATGATCCCCAAGAGTGATTTTCACCTGCCAAAACTGCAATCAAATACCTAATTCCTGAGGGCACTTTTGGCTTTTGCACTTCAAATATGATCTTGTTATCTTAGGGAAGCTCGACTCAGACCCACCTTTGAATGTATTTGGAAACTAGACAAATTAAAGTAATAACAAGAATTCTGTCTCCAAGAGGTCGTCCTGTTGGGTACGGAAATTTTCTTTGGAATATGATTTAAACCATCATGTTATTTGTTGGACACGGTGAACGTCTGGCCTTATCTTGGCTCTTTATATTGCTGTATAATAAAATGGACTTGACATTCCATTTTATTATTCCTCGGTATTGATACCTCTGTATGGAAAAAACAGAAAAGAAAAGAAAAGAAAAGATTGATATTTAACGTAATGTTTCGATCTCCTTGGTCCGTTCGCTAATTGAAGCTTAAGAATTAGATCCATCCATGTTAATGGATGATCTTTGAATGCACCTTATCATTCTGGTTCTGGATGGATATAGTTTCAACCTAGGCAGCCCAGGAAGAATATTGTTAAAACTCATTTTTTCGTAAACAAGAATTATAATATTTTTTTATTAAAAAATTATAGTATTTTTGGATTAAAATATTCCAATATTTTTTTGATTAAAAATATTTTTTTGGGTGATATATTAACAACCGTCAGCCATAAATTTTTTTAGGAAAAGAAACTTGACAATTAGATCACCTCTGCAGGAGATATGAAATTATTCTTACTGGAAAGCATGTAGGAGAGCATTTTTTAAATCTATTGATAAAAGTGTTTAGATTTCGGTGGTTAATGGCTAATCATCTCACCGTTAAGTCTAGGGACGGGTTTATTTTAAAATTAACTTAACAATGTGTTAAAAAGTATTTTGAAAATATAGACTAGACTAGTAAGAGTATTAATGCTATCTTTAATAGTGTCATATTAGAAGAACTCAAACGAATTTGTACGAATGAAATTGTTATAGAATTATGAGATATTCTTAAAGTCACTTATGAATGAACGTTAAATGTGAAAATTTTTAAATTTTAAAATTTTAGAAACCCATTACTAGTTTAGAAAGTTTACGAATAAATGATAACGAGACATTTGAAGAATTTTATACTAAATTGAGTGACATAGTTAATTATAGTTTTATTTTAGGCAAAAATGTTTTAGAATCTCACATTGTTAAATATTCTTTGAGATCACTTTATCAAAAAAGATTTCATCAAAAAGTTACTGGTATTGAATAAAGTAAAGATATTAATACTTTACAAGTGGAACATATGGTAGGAAATTTTCAAATTGTCAACCTAGAAAAAATATAAAAGCATAGCTTTAAAAGCATAGGAAAATGATGTGTTCGATGCAAAAATTTTAAAATATTTTGTCAAAAAATTTAAAAGGGCTTTTAAAAATGAAAAAAAAAAGTAATTTCAAACCTAAAAGTAAAGGAAATGATAAATTCAAAATTAATTCAAGGTCAAAACTTAATCTCAAGGCATATATTGCTATGAGTGTCAAGATTATGAATATATGACACATGAATGCCAAACCAAAAAAAAAGAAAAAGAAAAAGGATAAAGTTCTTAAATTGACATGGAATGATAGTGCTTTCAACAATAATTCAAACAACATAAACTAAACAATTATGACGGTAATTGTTTTTTAAATTTTCCTACATTACATTTTGTTGAAGATTCACAAAAATCACTCACATGCATTAGTTCTAAGTTTGTGTGTGAAAATTCATAAAGTGTGTCACTTGATTATAATAATGAATTCGATTGTCACATCCCAAACTTTTTAAAATATTCTTAATTATAAATCATTAAAATTTCAATAGAATTTTTTTTTATTTTTCGAATAAAACCATGGTATAATCGTTTTAAAAAATAACTTGCATAATATACCTCGCAACAAATAATACGAATGTCTTATATTTGACTTCAACCCAAACATAATCTCCACAAGTAAATATAATTACAATCAGCAAAATATATACAATTCAAGTTCCTTTTATGAAGTCAAAATTCACGAAGTCACCTATAATGATCATAGTTACATGATTTTCTTTTTTACATCAAAACTCCACATAACTTCCTTACAAACCCACAAAATACCTATTCATATTCCCAAAGAACTAACAAAAAACGCTATACATTAAAATCTTTATATTCTCCACAAAAATGTTTGCAATCATAAGGTGAATTCTTCTACGTTCTGGTATTTTCATTTGGATATGAAATACATTCATTCAAACAACATGAACTAAAGTTCGTAGAAAGAAAACTAAAAATAATCCTATATCTTACATGCGAGGGGTGTGTATGTGAATGCCGCAATGCTATGAATAAACATGTTTTCAATCTTCAAACGATTATTCACACACGAGTTTGTAATTAAACCAATATCCATTAATCCACACCTTACTAAAAGATTTAAACATTTCCAATTCCTCTTCTAACATTTGATACCTATGTGAATCACACTTTCCAATTGTTTCATTTCACTTTAGTTCATGCCCCCTTTTTACCTCGATTTAATTTTCTTTCAATTTATTGATTTAACTTAGAACTGACGTTGGGTGCAACTTATAGAAATTCTGCACTATTACTCCAACTTGCTATGCGAAACCCAATAGATAATAGTTGGCTATATAACTCATCGTGACAACCACCATTTTCGATTTTCCTTGGAAACATCGATGGGTAATTTACTCGTACTTACTTTTTCAGGGTCTAACCCAATGGGTAAAGCGCGTAGCTTGCGCAAATTTTTGGTCTCTTACCACGGGGTTAGTTGAGCCCAACGCACTCAAAACATTCAACAATCGGTTCGACTATCAATTTATTAATTTATTTCCATTAATCCAGTTATAAGTCCAACCGCAATTTCGGTTCCTCTCGTCAAACCCTATTAGGGTTGTATACTAAAAATCATGATTTTAGTTTTAGTATTTAATTTTATTTTTTAATAAAATTAGTTTTTTATTTTATGAGAATCTTAATGACCAATGTATGCATTTTATTATTTATTTAACATTGTGCATATGTGTCTTTTATTTTACACAGTATTTAATCTGGTGTGTAGAGTTCGACTTGTATACAGAAGATCAAATTATCAGTTTTTGTAGATATAAGTTTTGGTTTACAGTTTAGATAAAATTGGACACACTATTGATACGATTGTAACACAATATTTTAGTAGATCTGTCTTGATTACAGGAAACAGTAATTGTTTCAACAATTGTTCCGACTCATTATGTGAGATCTGGACCCATCTCTTTTTGTATTGTATAGATATGTTGGATGTATTTCTTTATATATATATATATTCGGTGTTTTTTCTTAGCATTCAGGATGCAGGTCTTTACAGAGTTGGTGGAGACCTCCATGAAAGTGGAAGACACTTTGAACGAGACGCGCAAAGACAGGGACAGTAAGGGTCAGCAAGATGGGGGACAAGCACAAGTTCAAGGATGTAGGGAGAACAAGCATCGACGAATATCTGGTCCGAGTTCACATCCAGTGGGGTTGTATCCGCCATAGTCTTCTGCATCTATACCTCCCGTAGCTTGAACGGGAAGATCGGATCAGAGAGCGCTTGTTTGCTTTAGGTGCCAACGGTCAGGGCATCGCGCGGCAGAGTGCCAAAGTTCAGCGCCTATTCAAGCATAGTCGCAGTTGCAGTCGCAGTCGTAGGTGCAGGGGACG
Source organism: Heliamphora exappendiculata (assembly GCA_034768845.1). NCBI lineage: Eukaryota > Viridiplantae > Streptophyta > Magnoliopsida > Ericales > Sarraceniaceae > Heliamphora > Heliamphora exappendiculata. The sequence continues at coordinate 8,032 of JAOTRH010478635.1, forward strand.
GGGCCAGTGGTATGTTTTAAGTGCGGCCAGTCTGGGCACATCCGTAGAGATTGCCCCAGAAGAGGGAGTATGCAGAGTACAGCCGGAGCACCTATTACTCCATCCGCTCAGGGACACCAGCCATCTAGATTTGCAGAAGGGGGCGCCTCGATACAGTCGGGCAGATAGTTGACAGTTTAGGGCCACAGTGGACAGGCTAGAGCTTTTATTCTTGCAGATCCCAGTTCATCCAGAGTACCGGTTGTGACCAATGTTGCTTCTACCACCTCCATGATCAGAGCTACTCTTCTAGTTTATAGATCACAGGCCAGTGTTCTTATCGACATGGAGCATCACATTTGTTTATATCATCTGCATTTGCTTCTGCATCGGGGTTGAAAACAGACTTGTTGGGTAGTGCCTTGAGTGTAGAGACCCCAATCAGTGGGAGTGCGACGTTGAGTCTTGTTTGTAGGTCTTGCGTGTTGGAGGTCGCCGGTCGTTGTTTAGAGTTTGACTTTATCATTTTAGACACGACCACGTTTGATGTCATCCTAGAGATGGACTGACTTACCACCTATCGTGCCTTTATCGATTACGATCGACGAAGGGTAACGATTTGTACACCAACGAGAGATTGCTTTTTCTTTGTGGGTGACCGAGATGAGGGTCTGATGTCTATGCCCGGTGCTGCGCGGAACCTGGGCAACCTCGGTTCTCTCTTTGCAGCTCTCATGTTGGATGATGGGGTTGGAGCTCGAGGAGAGTTATCTCTGGTGATTTGTGACTATTTAGATGTCTTTCCTGACGATCTATTCGAGTTACCGCCGAGCTGGGAGGTAGAGTTCTCTATTGAGCTGATTCCAGGAACTTCTCCCATATCCATGCCGTCTTACCATTTTGCACCCCGCTGAGTTGCATGAACTCAAGGTACAGCTTCAGAAGTTACTGGATAAGGGGTTTGTGCGCCCGAGTACTTTTTCGTGGGAGCTCCTGCTCTTTTTGCTAAGAAGAATGATGGATCTTTACAATTGTATTTCGACTCCCGGAAGCTGAATCAGGTAATAGTGAAGAACAAGTATCCGATGCTGAGAATTGATGATTTATTTGATCAGTTGAAGGGGTCGAGCTGATTTTCAAAGATTGACTTGAGATCAGGATACTATCAGTTGAGGATTAGGGATGAGGACATAGCGAAGACCACCTTCCGGACTCACTATGGTCATTATGAGTTTTTTGTCATGCCGTTCGGTCTGACGAACGCACAAGTGACATTTTTGAGTTTGATGAACCGGATCTTTCATTCTTATTGGACAATTTTGTGGTGGTGTTTGTCGATGATATTCTCATCTACTCGACTACTAGGGAGGCGCACGAGGATCACCTGCGTATTGTTCTACAGACTTTGAGAGAGCATCACTTGTATGCGAAGTTCGAGAAGTGCGAGTTCTGGATGTCTGAGGTGATGTTTCTGGGACACGTAGTGTCGACAGATGGGGTAGCTGTGGATTCATCGAAGACAGATGTTGTGACGGGTTGGGAGCAACCGAAGAACGTCTTTGAGATCCGTAATTTTTTGGGTTTAGCAGGTTATTATCGGCAGTTCGTGAAGGATTTTGTGAGACTTGCTGCGTCGATGACGTGTTTGGCGCGAAAGGGAGTTATGTTTGTTTGGAGTGCGTCCTGTGAGTCGGCATTCTAGGAGCTGAAGACGAGGTTAACTAGCGCGCTAGTGTTGATTATCCCAGAGCGAGACTTGGGGTATACAGTGTACTGTGATGCATCACATGACGATTTGGGCTGTGTTCTGATGCAGGAAGGTAAGGTTGTAGCTTATGGTTCTCGGCAGTTGAAGACGTATGAGAAGAACTACTTGACACACGATCTGGAGTTGGCTGCCGTGGTCTTTGCCTTGAAGACTATCTTTATGGTGAGCACTTCGAGATTTTTTCTGATCACAAGAGTTTAAGATACTTGTTTTTGCAGAAGGATCTGAACTTGCGCCAACAACGATGGATGGAGTTGTTAGAGAATTATGGTTTTGACTTGCAGTACCATTCAGGGAAGGCCAATGTTGTGGCTGATGCGCTCAGTAGGAGATCTTATGGGCCGTTAGCTTATGTGGCTATACGCGAGTGGCACATGCTTGGAGAGACAGCGACGGGTGCCACCTTGTTTTCAGTAGTTTGCGACCTACTTTGATTGCACGAGTGCTAGAGGTTTAGCAGACGGATCAGGAAGCTCAGATGATACGAGATCGTGTTGCTAGTGGAGATGATACAACAAGTTAGGTTGTGAGTTTAGATCAGAGTATGAGATTGGCCAAGAGGCTGTTTATGCTAGAGTCATATTGTACAAATATACTACATGAGTGTCATCATTCTCACCTTGTTGTGCAACCAGGAGGCACAAAGATGTACCATGATCTACGTCGTCAGTTCTGTTAGATGGGAATGAAGAGAGATGTGATCCAGTTTGTTTCTCGGGGCCTAACATGTCAGAAGGTGAAGGCAGAACACCAGAGGCCGGTAGGATTTCTACAGCCGTTACCGATATTAGAGTGGAAGTGGGAGAACGTCATGATGGATTTTGTGTTAAGATTTCCTCGATCACCTAGGGGACACGACGCCGTATGGGTTGTGGTTGATAGGTTGACGAAGTTTGCACACTTTCTCCTAATCCGTGTGAAGGATTCGATGGATAGATTGAGTAGATTGTATGTTAGAGAGATGGTCCGGTTGCATGGAGTGCCAGTGTCTATTGTTTCTAACCGAGACCCGCGATTCACTTCGCGCTTTTGGCAGAGTCTTCAGGAGGCTTTGGGGACGAACTTGATGTTCAGTACATCTTTTCACCCCCAGACAGATGGTCAGTCTGAGAGGTCTATATAGATTTTGGAGGATATGTTGAGGGCATGTGTACTTGATTTTAGAGGTTCTTCGAAGGATCATCTACCTTTGGCAGAGTTTGAATACAACAACTATCAGTCCAGTATTGGGATGGCACCGTATGAGGCTTTGTATGGTAGACCGTGCAGGTCACCAGTGTGTTGGACAGATGTGGGAGAGACCACAGTATTGGGACTCGACATGGTACGGGAGACGACAGAGAAGATTGCAATGATTCGCCAGCGTCTAGTGACAGCGCAGAGCCACTAAAAGAGTTATGCAGATCAGAGGAGATGACCCTTGGAGTTTGCAGTGGGAGATCACGTGTTTCTAATGGTCTCAAAACGTAGAAGTTTGATGAGGTTTGGTCGTATTGGAAAGTTATCACCCCGTTTCATTGGACCTTTTGAGATTCTTGATAGGGTCGGAGAGGTTGCTTATCGTTTGGCTTTGCCACCTCAGCTAGCATCTGTGCACAACGTATTCTATATTTCTATGCTTCAGAGGTATGAGCCTGATCCTTCACACGTGTTAGATTGGGCCGAGTTGCGGGTTGATGAGGATGTCACCTTGAGGAACGTCCAACGAAGATTCTAGACACGAAGGACCAAGTGTTGACGGGAAGAACAATTGCTTATGTTAAGGTCCTATGGCTTAATCATGGGGTTGAAAAACCGATGTGGGAGCTTGAGTCTGGGGTGGGAGCTTGAGTCTGGGGTGCGTGCTAGATACCCGGAGCTGTTTATCTCGTGACCTTATAGCGAATTTCGGGGGCAAAATTCCTTAAGGGGGGAAGAGTTGTGAGACCTGGACTCGTCTCTTTTTGTATTGTATAGATATATTGGATGTGTTTCTTTCTATATCTATATTTGGTATTTTTACTTTAGCATGTGTAGATGCGTTTTGATGTATGTTTCGATTTATATAAGCATGCGGGGTTGCATCCCGGCGGTGTAGGGAGTTACGGTGCGAATTTCAAAAATTTAAAAAAATATTTTGGAGGCCTATAAATATATGGAGTTAGATATTTTCTAAAAAATATTTTCAAAATTTACTCTCTAAATTTTCTCATTTTTCTCTTTGTCTTCACTTTAACTTCTCGGGGGCCATGGGCTTGGTTTTTGACGGTCTAACAATTGATCCTTGTGTTGGCATCGTGGTCTACGCATCCATCCGGACATAATTCTATTCCGACGAAGCTCAGTTTTGCACGTGGATCTAGACGTCGAGTTTTTAACTCACCAAGGTAGGATTCTAGACTTTAAAGTTGTTAGAGGGTGTTATATGTAATCTTATGCATCTTTATCATTTTATATTCATGAAGAGATGTTTCATGTTTTGGAAAATTGGATTTTTGGTTTAAAAACCTTTTTCCATTGTTTCGGTTGGATGAAAACGGTGTTAGATGTTTCTTTGAGGGCCTTTGGTGATAGGCTTGGGCGTGTGTGAGTCCATGGGTGTTAGATGGAAGCTTCGAGGCTTCATCTTGAGTTCAAAAAGGGAAAATTGTAGCTCGAAAACACTTTCTGGGTAGGATCAGTCGACTGAACTCATGGGGTCAGCTGACTGGATCATGATTTTGTGGGTTCAGTCGACTGAATTCATGGGGTCAGTCGACTGAACAGTGTTGGGCATTTTGGGCCTTTTTCTAATGTATTTTTCAGTCGACTGGAGGGTTGGCCCAGTCGACTGGACCTGGGCTGATGGATGTGAATCTTTGAAAATCATGTTTTTGAAGGTTTGGAGCTAGTCTGTGAGGTTGAGTCTCAACTTCTAAAATGTTTTGAGGAAAATATGATTTTACATGTTTGGTTTTATCTCCATGGTTGATGGATTGGGTTTCTTTTATACATGTGTTGTATAAACTGCTAGTGGGTTTTAAATGTGTTTCCTTAGATGTACCGTGGCAGTGAGTTTGTTGAGTTGGGCTTACATTGCTTCTCGGTGAAAGTCTAGAAACGTGCGCAGCGTATGTGCTTTGTACCTTCGGGTTAATCCTTGTAAATTAAGCCGGTTGCCTCCATGAATGGCGTTGTGTGGGTGTTTTGGACTCTCGGGTTTTGGGTCCGTAAATTAAGTAGTAGGTGCCTTGGACCTTCGGGTTGATCCCGTAAATTAAGCCGGTTGCCACCGTTAATGGCGTTGTTGTCGTAACTCCGTATAGAACTTGTCATTAGCGAGCAAGTCTTAAGTGGTGTGACTAAAATAATGAGCAGGAGTCTATAGTTGTTACCTTTGTCAGTGTGGTAGAATCGGTACATAGGATTAATTTTATCTCTTCTTCTTAGCTGTGTGACCCGAGTGGAGATTACTGTGTTTTTACTGCTTTCCCTTAACTGCGGCATGATATATGTCAGGATGATATGAATAGTTTTAAGGATGGAAAAATTGATGGTTTTTGGAAGAAAAACTTTTTAGCTCATGTGGGTGAGCTTATTTGCTTCTGATTGTATAACCTGCTTTATAACTTTACGTAGTATGTTTCTATTGGACTTCGGCTCACGGTGTGGGATTTTGCTGTAAAATCATTTTCAGGTGAGCATGCGGAGTTAACCTAGATGCAGTGGTGATGGAAGACTTGTTATGGTTTTCCTTGTTTTTGTGACATGCAGTTCACGTGTGAAGCCTGTTTCAGAAGGCGAGTTTTGTACGCCTTGAGAAGATATACTTATTCAAGTATGAGAATGCATGTTTACTGTTTATGAGAGCTGAACTTTGAGAAATCTTTTATCCAAATGTTGTATATTTTTTAGTTGATGGTGTTCCAACTGCAAATCTTTTTTTCATAAAGGGTGTTTTGGTGTCCTTTCACGTGACCCTAGAGTTTAGGGCGTGACACATTGTGCTAGTACACTTTATGTGTATTGAATATGACCAAGTTAGGATAATTTATTTTGTACTAACTTTATAAATTAATTTATACCCCATTGTTATTATGAGTATTTATACTCTTAATCCCAAAATAATTATTATTTACGTATATTTAATATTTTTTGTTTTCATTTATTAGAAAGTGCGATCTTATATGGGTCTATAACCATGGTGAGTTGGATAACAATATTAATTGTATGGTGGATATTAATTATTGACAGAATTCACGTCCAAAAAAATTAGAATTGATGATGCCTCTTAAGAAAGCTTATAAGTTTTGACCGAGTCAAATCCTGTAAGTAAATTTTATAATACAACAGTAAAATAAGTTAAGCGGAAGGGTTTAGGAAATTTTTGAAGAAGCTGATTAAATATAATTGTCAGTAATTTAATTTAATCGGCGGATATTTGTAATCTTAACGTGCGGAGAATAAATAAGAATTTAATAACAGGAGCTCGAATACTACAGTTTTGAGATTAAGGTTGGAAGTGCAATTATAATTCTTTAGTGAAATGAATTATAATTTATATTTTTATAAAATTACTTTTAAGTTGAGGCAGAATTTCATAATTACATTGGAAGTCCATGTCTTATTTACTCCACAGGTTCCTGTTGTAACCTATTTACATGTGGTTATAAATCCTGATGCCATAGTTTATATTATTCAGTTAGTGATTCGGTGGTGAGTGCCACGCCCTAAACACCAGGGTCACACGAAAGCCCACCAAACACCGTTTATGAAAATAAGATTTGCAATTGAAAAATCATCAACTAAAAAATATACAACGTTTGGATAAAGATTCCCAAAGTTCAACTCTCATGAACGGTAAACATGCATTCTCATACATGAATAAGTATATCGCTTCAAGGCGTACAAAATTCGCCTTCAGAAATAGGCATCACATGTAAACTACATGTCAAAAAATAGGAAAAACTATGGCAAGTCTTCCATCACCACTGCATCTAGGTCAACTCCGCATGCTTACCTGAAAAAGATTTTACAGCAAAATTCCACACTATGAGCTGAAATCCAATAGAAACAGTCTACGTAAAGCTGTAAAGCAGGTTATGCAATCATAAGCACATAAGCTCAACCACAGGAGCTAAAAGGGTTTTCTCTAAAAAACCATCAGTTTTCCATCCTTAAAACTATGCATATCATCTTGACAGTTATCATGCCACAGTTAAGGAAAAATAGTAAACAAACACAGTATTCTCCACTCGGGGCACACAACCGAGGAGAAAGAGATAAAATGTAATCCTATGTACTAACTCTGCCACACAGACAAGGTAACAACTATGACTCCTGTCCATTACCCTGGTCACCACTTAAGGCCTACTCTGTAATGACAAGTTCTATACGGAGTTACGACAACGTAAGCAACGCCATTCACGGAGGCAACCGACTTAGTTTACGAGTTCACAACCCGAGGGACCTAAGCACCCACCAACCTCGTTTACGGGGATTAACCCGAAGGCACGTAGGGACCTACTTTGCGCACATTTTTAGACTTTCACCGTGGAGCAATGGAAGCCCAACTGAACACACCTACTGTCACGGTACATCTAAGAAAAATATTTAAAAACCATCCGTAAAATAATTTATACAATACATGTGATGGCCCGATACGTGTTTATTTTTGTGATATTATATTTTGGTTAAGTGAGAAGATGGAATTAAGTCTAAGCGTGGGTACTATAAAACTTTATTCGTTAACGGTAGAATTAATGATATGCGAAAGTGAAATTGAGATATCTGGTAACGAATGATGTTAATATGGTTGTGCTAATGAATAATTCGAAATATTAAAATATGAGCAAAGTTGAGAGTTTGAGATAAATTTTAAAGAATTTCGTTGAGTTCTGCTCCAGGGGTCACCGCTCGAGCGGACCCCCACCGCTCGAGCGGGCTATCGAAAAATATTTGGAATGATCTCGAAGGTTGGAGAAAAATATGGGGGATTTATATATGTATATATGTGTCCATATCGTTGGTAACGTGAAAACCTCTTCTCATTTTTGTCTTCCCTTCTTCTATTCTTCATCTTCTTCTAGAGAGAGAGAGTGAGAGAAACCCACCTCTCTCATGAAACCCTAGTCCTCCACCATGAAAAATCGAAGTTTGAGGCTTGATAGGGAGAGATCAAGGATGGAAATCAAGCTTTGGAGTAAGGAGGTGAAAGGTAGAGCATCAAGGAGGAAAGCCCATTCAAGATCCAAACCCTAGGAGGGAGAAGTTGGAAGAATCTCAAGCTTTTGAGCAAATTCGAGGTAGGATCTAGATTTTCTCATATGTGCGTTAAGATTTGCGTTGATATTTTGTTTATATGCATAAAAATTAGGTTAATTTCATGTTTGATGGATAGATTGATAAATTGATAGATTTGTGGGTGTATTGCATTGGGTTTGATTGAAATGGAGGGTTTTTAAGAAAGGTTTAACCATGATTTTGAGAAATCACTGCATAAAAAGGGGTAATGAAGTTTGAATCCAATGTTTTTATGGTGAAAATTGAGATTTGAGACTTGATTGATGAAGGGTTAAGGATTTTGAAGTTTGAAACTCAAAACATGGGCAAATTTGGGGTTTTCTCGGCCGATTGCGCACTCGAGCGCTCAACTGGCAGAGAGTTGGGCACTCGAGCGCCTGACGTCCGCTCGAGCGGACTGACTTCGCAGGGCCAACTTCTTTTTATCATATCTCTCTCATTCGGACTTTGAATAGGGTCATTTTTGTACTCAAATCGAAGCCCCGGAAGTCTTCTTTTCAACAAGACTACTCTCACAAGAAAATTCATTTTGTAGAAAAAGTTATGACTAAAATAGTGATGGTATGTTATATTTTTCTAACCATTTTCACCCGATTTTGGCCAAACGCTTTAAAAAAGTATATTTTCTTTAATATTGAACCTTTTCATTGAATTCCCTATCCCTTGGGCTATCAATATACCTACTTTACTATGCTGGGGTTGGGATGCTAGTATCACACCGATTGGAGGTATTTGCGACAAAGATGAGTTTTGACGTGTAATTGAGGTTTTAAGAACGAGTACGATTATGGGTAATTATGAGCTATGTTGTGATATAGTTATCATTAAGATTTTAAAGCTTTAGAAAGAAAATATAGATTTTAACTTGTATATACATGTATATGTATATGATGGGTGCATTTCGTTTGTTTCAAATGACATGGTCATGTGTGAGTTAATTACGCATTGGCATTTCATGAAGTTGATAAATGGAATGTGATTTATGAGAAATTATGTGTTGAAATTTATGATGGTATTTGAATTGAAAGAAAGGATGGAATGGTAAAATAATCTTTATTACGGGGAATAGATAATAGCGTCGTCTATTGTTCCGACTTACTGTGCTAGTACATTTTGTGTGTATTGAACTGGACCACATTAGGGTAATTAATTTTATACTGACTATATAAATTAATTTGCACATCATGATTATTACAGGTGTTTATACTCTTAATCATGAAATAATTAATTATTTACGTATATTTAATAATCGTTATTTTGATTCATTAAATGGTGCAATCTTTTATGGGCCTATAAACTCGGTGAGTTAGATACCGATATTGATTATAAGGTGAATATTAATTATTGATGAAATTTACGACCCAAAAGATTGGGATTGACGATGCCCCCTTAAGGAAGTTTATAAGTTTTGATCGAACCAAACCTTGTAGGTGGATTTAATTATTCGGCAGTCAAATAAGTCAAACAGAAGGTCTTAAGAAATTTATTTAAGAAGCCGATTAAATATAATTGTCAGTAATTTAATTTAATTGGCAGGTATCGAAAATCTTAATATGAGAAAAATATATGAGCATTTAATAACAGGAGATCAAATACTCGATTTTGAGAATATGGCTAAGAGTGCAATTATAATTCTTTAGTGAAATGAATTATAATTAATGTTTTTATGAAATTACTTCTGGATTGAGGTGGGTTTTTGTAATTACATTAGGAGTTCAAGTCGTATTTACTCAACAGGTTCATGGTGTACCCTATTTATATGTTGTTGTAAAACCTGATGTGATAATTCATATTATTCACTCAGTGATTAGGTGGCTAGGGTTTTCACGTTCTTTAAAAATTCTAAGCCTAATCAAGACAGGTCTTGAAGAACACGATAGATCAAAATTCACTCTTTGTTCGTGCTTGGCATTTGGAAATACAATAGAAAGCTTATGTCGGAGATTTGACTAGAAGGGCGGATTGTTGATTGAAAATTTTTGCAGCAACCGAAATCATCCTATCAAATTTTGAAAGGTATAATCCTAAAATTGATTTTGGAAGTATTATTAGGTTTTATTTTGATTGTTTGATATTAAAAATTTTAATCTGGAGCCTGTTTCGGCGTTTGCCCGTTTAGTTTTTTTGACTAAAATCATAGACATAATTTTAGAATCTTGGCAGTTTGCCCCAACAGCATGATTATCAAAGATCCTTGGAATTAGCTTCATAGATACACAAAAATTAAAGCCACACAAACAACGAAGCTGTGAGAGACGGACCTGTCTCTTTTTGAGATATTTATATATGTTGATGTATTCTTTTTCGTATATGTATCTCTTGGTATATGGTTTATGTTTTTAGTTATAGAACATCATGTTTTGTATAAGGCATGGAAGCCTTGGTTTTTGGGCCAAAAATATCTTTTTCAAACATAACTCTTCTCTCTCTTCGTTTCTCTACCTTCTCTCTAGCTTTCGGATGGCTCAAGACTTAGTTTCTCACGGCTGGATAGCAGATCCTTGTTGGCGACGTGGGCTTTGTATCCATCCGGACGGATTTCCGCTCTGATGAGGTTGGATTTTGTGGCGTTGAGCTTTTAGCTCTTTGAGGTAGGATTTTAGACCTACAGCTGTTAAAATGGTAATATATGTGATTATACTTGCTTTCATCGGATAGAAATGCTTTAAATGTGATTTTCATGTTTTAAACCTTGGTTTTGGGTAAAAATGGGGTTTTACGCCTTTTCTTGGTTTTATACATGAGCCGGGTGTGTTGACATCCGTGGCTTTTAAAAGGAGATTTGAAAATGAGATGTTGGTGGATTTTGTGAAAATCATACTTTTTGGAGGTTTGGAGCTAACCCTTGGGGTTGAGTCTCAATTTCATAAAACTATGTTGTTACATGCTTGTAGATCTCGATGTGGATGGTTTGGATCCTTTTATACATGCGATGTAGAATTGCTTTATGAGTTTTTAAATGTTTTCCATAGATGTAGTGTGAGACCCTAACCCATTTTCTTTTTTCGGCGTTTTTCGACGCGTGTTTACTGTTTTTGGTTCTGCATGTTTATATGCATTTTACTGCATGTCCGAGTGTAGATATGCATGCGGGGTTGGTTTCTGGGGCCGTTGACCGTTGTAATGGGGTTTTAAAAAAAAAATTATTTTCTGACGAGCCAGCCTATAAATATCTTTCTTTAGATATTTATTTCAAAATATCTTCTCCTCTCTCTCCCTCTCTTCTCTCTCTCTATAAGTTTTCTCCTTGCCTTCTCTCTAGCTTTCGGGGGGCTCGGAGCCCGATTTTCAACGATCCAACAGCGGATCCTTACTTTTGGCACGGTGGGCTACACGTTCATCTAGACAAAATTTTATTTCGACGAAGCTTTGTTTTACACGTAGTTCGAGATATTGAGTTTTTAACTCACCGAGGTAAGATCCTAGACTTTCATATCATATAAGGGTGCTACGTGTAATCGTGTGTCTTTTTACTGGTTAAAAATGCATGAAAAGGTGGTTTATATTTTGAATAAACTGGGTTTTAGGTTTTAAAACCATTTTTGGTTGGTTTTGGTTGGATGGAATTGGAGTTTAAGGGTTTCTTTCAAGGTTTGGGTGGTAGTCTTGGGCTAGTGTATGTCCGAGGAGGTTGAAAGAAAGTTTGGTTGCATCGATTTTGAGTTTGGAAGGTTGTTGGATGGTTGTGGGTTGGTTGGAGGCTCAAAATTTTCCAAACAGATCAGTTTCTGGCGTAGGACCGCTTGAGGGACCGCTCAAGGGGTCTAAGGGGCGGTCTTTGGGTGTTCTCGGCTTCTTGTTGCAGGCTTGACTGCTGAACAGACCGCTCGAGCGGTCTAGCCTGCGGTCTGTTTTTGCTCATTCAAAATCTATTTTTAAAATTGATGTATCTCCCTCATCCAGACTCGAAATTGGATCATTTTTGTGTTCAAATTGAAGCCTCAAAAGTCCTCTTTCCAATGACACCTCTCTCACCATAAAATTATTTTTGTTGAAAAAGTTATGATCACAAGAGTGAAGGTATGTCAATATTTTTGAATCATTTTCACCAGTTTTTTGCCGAATGTTTGGAAAATGTTGTTTTTCATCCTTGTTGTCCCTTTTTATCAAGTTTCTTGTTTCTTGGGGCATCGTGGGCTTGCGTTGGACATTAGTGGGGCCGTGTTAGATGTGTGGGAGCCCGTGTTGGTTGTGTAGGGGCCTTGGGGGTTTCTTTTGATCGTGTGGTGGCCTCTCGGTCGATTGGGTTATGGGGCTCGATCGACTGCTCTCCTCTAGTAATTTTTAGTTTATTAGATTATGGGGTCCTGTCAATTGAAGTCACGGAGAGGATGTTGGTCATTTCATGCGGGGTGTTAGTACACGGTTGAGTGCGTGGTGGTTGGTGCATCGTTGGGTGTGAGAAATGTGGGAGGTTTGTGTTAGCCTTTGGTTAGGTCGTGTTATGTAGGTTTATTATTTGTGTTGGGCGCGTGTGGGCGTCGTGGGTCTGTGTTGGGTGTAAGTGGTGCATGGTTAGTTGCGGGGGTTAGGTTTTGGTTTCTTGTATCGTTGGTTGTCCCGATGAATGGACGGGTCGTTCGGGTGAACGAATGACGGGTGTGTGGCATGTGATGTCGTGGCGGGTCGTGTGGCGCCGTTATGTGAAATATGGTTATCATACGTGATTCTGTGCTTATAGAACTCTAGTTTTATTATGCATGATCTGTAATGGATAGGTGGTCATACGTGATCTTATGTGGTTCTTTTTACATAAAACTCTGGTTTTACTTCTGTGTTACGTGGGTTGCACGGGTTGCGTGCGTTGTGTGTGTTGCACGGGTTGCGTGCGTTGTGTGTGTTGCATGGGTGACATGTGTTGCGTTGTGTGGGATGCATGTGTTGAGTTGCATGGGTGGCATGCGTTGCGTGGGTTGTTCGAGTTAGCTCTAGCTAACATACATATGGTGGGATATGATCCTTCGGTGAAAGTCCGAGAACATACATATGGTGGGATATGATCCTTCGGTAAAAGTCTGAGAAGTTGCATTATCTAGGGCTGTGGTCCTTCGGTGAAAGCCCGAGAAGTTACATGCATTGCATGAACTGTATTATGAGACGGATAAAACCAATTTCAAATTATTTTTAAGAGTCGTGTGAATTGCGATCTATAAACCTTTTTTCAACTATTTTTAGGGCTCCTGTGAGTGAGTCAAAAGATGGTTTGTATCCTTGCTTTCCCGTTTGTATGTGAAAATTATTTTAAAGGCTTGAAAGAGAGTCTAAAACTGCACTTTATTTTCCTAGCATGTTTAGCTTATATTACATGATCTGTCTTGTATCTGTTGAGCTTTGGCTCACGATGTGGGATTTGAAATATTTTTCAGGTACCGATCACGCAAGTTGATTCGGGGTTACCGGTAGAGGTGAAGAGTTATAGTCTTCTTTTTGGTTCTTTCTATATCATGTATGTTTACATATTTTTCGGTGTTGGAGTCGTGTAATGTATGCCCTTTGGGCGGATGTATTAAATGCATGTATGCTTTAATTTGTGGGTAAACATCGGGTTGGGTGTGTTGTATGGTTATTTATGAGTGTTTCATGTGATCCAGAGCTTGGGGCGTGACAGAATGGTATCAGAGCTCTAAGTTCGAATTCCTAAGAGCCGTGGGAAGAGGGTGTATCCGTGTGAGGTTGATTGCGTGTACTTGACTGCATGTGTTTAGATGTTTTAATAACATGATCGTGTCAGCATGTTAAATTTGTGAACGATGTGTATATGTGAGCATGGAGGTTGAACTGTGTGTTTGATTAGTCATGCCTTTGGGCGTTTAGATTAACAAACTTGGGAGCCTGGTTAGAAGCACGTTTAGTTGACATGATTTCTAGTCGGGAATTTGAGTAGGTTATCCAGATTGACGAGTCATTCTTGTCGGTTCTCCTCGGTATGTGGGGTTTGTTTAGCATGAATCTATATGACTATGTGCTAGCATGCTTATGTGGTTTATGCTTATATGCTGCATCTTACATTTTATCTTTCTCGTGATGCCAGTAAGGAGAGGGTGAGGCCGTGGTCGGGGCCATGGCTGTGGTGGCCAAGGGGACGTACCTATCCCTGATGCTAGGGACGCAAATGCACCCCAGGGACCTATGGACGTGACTGAGATGCTGCGTGTGCTGGTTGGTTCGATCCAGCAGCTGGTTGAGGCAGCTATAGTTGAAACCGTTAGAGGGGGAGTGCCTGAGTTGAGAGCTACAATAGCGAAGCGGGAGTTCAGGCGTATGGATCCACCTACCTTTGTAGGAGATCCTGATCCTCTTGTAGTGACAAAGTGGTTGGAGCTGGTGACCCGAATTCCTGATTCGTTACAGAATGTGGAGGATGAGTTGCAGGTTTCTTTTGCCACATTTTAGCTTAAGGGGTGATGCTCACGAGTGGTGGAAGTATGCCCGGAATACTGTGGGGACCACATGGACAGCTTTCACTGGAGTTTTTCTGGAGAAATATTTTCCTGCTTCGTCCTGAGACTTGTATAGAGAGGAGTTCTATGCTCTCACCCAAGGAGTGATGGGCATCGTGTAGTATGAGGCCAGGTTTACCAGTCTGTCCCGGTTTGCACCGAAGTTGGTGAGTACAGATGAGTTGCGATCGAGGAGGTTTGAGCGGGGTTTGAAACCAGCGATCGGGGAGAGAGTAGCTGGTATGGGGCTACGTGTTTTTATAGAGCTGGTGGAGGCAGCAGCGAGGATTGAGAATACTTTGACTGAGATTCGGGCTTCTGGGGAGGCCAGGACACCACAGAGTGGGACAGAGGCACAGACAGGTGGACGTTTCTGCAAGAGGTAGAAATCCTCTGGTCTTTGTTTTCATCTATCTAGATTACCATGGAAGTTTTCTGCACCAGCACCGTCGGTGGCTTCATTTGGGAGGCCAAAGCAGAGAGAGGTTAGATGTTTTCGATGTGGACAGCTAGGGCATCGCGTATTAGATTGCCCACAACCGAGACCTTATCATGATTCATAGTTGAGGCAGTCTCAGGGACCTGCACCGGTTCAGTTACAGGGGAGAGGGCCACCGATTTGTTTTAGATGTGGCCAGGTTGGGCATGTTCGCAGGAACTGCCCCTAGAGAGAGTGCATCGAGCACTGTAGGCACACATGAGGGTTCATTTGTGCAGGACCGACAGCAGCATCCTGTAGTGTAAACCTCCTGGATTACACGTGGGACTGCTTCAGTTCAGTCGGTACGGCAGCCGACAGTACCAAGTTATAGCTGACAGACCAGGATGACGTAGGGCCGTGGATATGCACTTACAACTCCTAGTTCTTCGAAGGCATCGATTGTGCCTGAGGATCTTCTCTGAGCAGAGGTTCTTTCTAGGTATATAATTGGGCCAGTTTCTTCCATTCATGTGTTGGGAGTGGTGTACTGCGTTGATACAACAGTGGGTGAGAATGTAAGATTGGGGTGAGTTGTAGATCCCGTGTCTTTGAGATAGTTAGCCGCTGTTTAGAATGCCTGACCTTATTTGACTATATCCTACGAATGGTTTAGCTGACCATCTCATGTGCTTGTATCGATTGCGATCGACAGTTTGTTGTTTTGACCTTGGGTTGAATTTCGAGGACGAAATTCCTTTAAGGGGGTAGAGTTGTGAGACCCTGACCCATTTTTTTTTTTGGCATTTTTCGACGCGTGTTTACCGTTTTTGGTTCTGCATGTTTATATGCGTTCTACTGCATGTTCGAGTGTAGATATGCATGCGGGGTTGGTTCCTGGGGCCGTTGGCCGTTGTAATGGGGTTTTTATAAAAAAAAAATTATTTTCTGACGAGCCAGCCTATAATTATTTTCCTTTAGATATTTATTTCAAAATATCTTCTCTTCTCTCTCCCTCTCTTTTCTCTCTCTACAAGTTTTCTCTCTGCCTTCTCTCTAGCTTTCGGGGGGCTCGGGACTTGATTTTTAACGATCCAACAACGGATCCTTGCTTTTGGCACGGTGGGCTACACGTTCATTCGGACAAAATTTCATTTCGACGAAGCTTAGTTTTGCACGTGGTTTGAGACGTTGAGTTTTTAACTCACCAAGGTAGGATTCTAGACTTTCATGTCATATAAGGGTGCTACGTGTAATCGTGTGTCTTTTTACCAGTTAAAAATGCATGAAAATGTGGTTTATGTTTTGAATAAATCGGGTTTTAGGTTTTAAAACCATTTTTGGTTGGTTTTGGTTGGATGGAATTGGAGTTTAAGGGTTTCTTTCGAGGTTTGGGTGGCAGTCTTGGGCTTGTGTCTGTGCGAGGAGGTTGAAAGAAAGTTTGGTTGCATCGATTTTGGGTTTGGAAGGTTGTTGGATGGTTGTGGGTTGGTTGGAGGCTCAAAATTTTCCAAACAGATCAGTTTCTGGTGTAAGACCGCGTGAGGGACCGCTCAAGCGGTCTAGGGGGTGGTCTTTGGGTGTTCTCGACTTCTTGTTGTAGGCTTGACTGTTGGATAGACCGCTCAAGCAGTCTAGCCTGCGGTCTATTTTTTCTGGTTCAAAATCTATTTTTAAAATTGATGTATTTCCCTCATTCGGACTCGGAATTGGGTAATTTTTTTGTTCAAATTGAAGCCCCGAAAGTCCTCTTTCCAATGACACCTCTCTCACCTTAAAATCCTTTTTTGTAGAAAATGTCATGATCAAAAGAGTGAAGGCATGTGAAAATTTTAAAATTATTTTTCACCCGTTTTTGGCCGAATGTTTGGAAAATGTTGTTTTTCATCCTTGTTGCCCCTTTTTATCAAGTTTCTTATTTCTTGGGGCATCGTGGGCTTGCGTTGGATATGAGTGGGACCGCGTTGGACGTGTGGGAGTCCGTGTTGGTTGTGTTGGGGCCTTGGGGGTTTCTTTTGATCGTGTGGTGGCCTCTCGGTCGATTGGGTTATGGGGCTCGATCGACTGCTCTCCTCTAGTGATTTTTAGTTGATTGGATTATGGGGTCCTGTTAATTGAAGTCACGGAGAGGGTGTTGGTCATTTCATGCGGGGTGTTAGTACACGATTGAGTGCGTCGTGGTTGGTGCATTGTTGGGTGCGAGACGTGTGGGAGGTTTATGTTGGCCTTTGGTTAGGTCGTGTTCTTAAGGTTTATTGTTTATGGTGGGCGCGTGTGGGCATCGTGGGTCTGTGTCGGGTGTAAGTGGTGCATGGTTAGATGCGGGGGTTAGGTTTTGGTTTCCTGTATCGTTGGTTGTCCCGGTGAGTAGACGGGTCATTCGGGTGAACGAATGACAGGTGTGTGGCATGTGATGTCGTGGCGGGTCGTGTGGTGCCATTATGTAAAATATGGTTATCATACGTGATTATGTGCTTATAGAACTCTAGTTTTATTATGCATGATCTGTAATGGATAGGTGGTCATACGTGATCTTATGTGGTTCTTTTTATATAAAACTCTTGTTTTACTTCTATGTTGTGTGGGTTGCGCGGGTTGCGTGCGTTACGTGTGTTGTAAGGGTTACATGGATGGGTGACATGTGTTGCGTTGTGTGGGATGCATGTGTTGAGCTGCGTGGGTGGCATGCGTTGCGTGGATTGTTCGAGTTTGCTCTAGCTAACATACATATGGTGGGATATGATCATTTAGTGAAAGTCCGAGAACATACATATGGTGGGATATGATCCTTCGGTGAAAATCCAAGAAAATGCATTATCTAGGGCTGTGGTTCTTCGGTGAAAGCCCGATAAGTTACATGG